>JAUESI010000033.1:6568447-6630406 GCA_032275145.1 Synergus laeviventris | reverse complement strand
TCCTTTGTAATTCGACTCAGCCAGTTTCGTAGTGCTCTGTCACATCAGACTGTTACTCTGTTGGGGGGAAAAATAACAATATTAGCTTGCCCCTGACAGAAATGGATTTACCATTCGCGGAATCCAATTCAGAGGTTATTTCGAGTATTCTGCAGGGACTTTAGCTTTAGCACAAGACCCTGTACTCTAATTCTAATGAGTCGCTGTTGATCAAAGACAACAAACGTCAGGAACGCGAATGACTATGGGATACGTAAATCGCATTACGTCGGTGCGTACCCTGGATTCAACCCCGCTCTTGTGTTTCCAGTTCCTCATTCGTCGTCATATATCTCTCTCTCTCCCTATTCCAAAGTTACACGATGTTACCTCTGGAAATTTTCTGTTTTTCATCTTTGTCTCTCTCTTGTGACTAGATTCGCGGTTTTATTAGTGCAAAATGATGGAACGTGATGTGTGTTCCCTCGAGCCCTTTTACCTCCGGAATGGATGAGGCTTCCTATCGTAAGAGACTTCCGCTGAATTGAGAGGGTATTCGCTCCTCATATTAGCACATTTTCGAAATGAGAAACTAGCATATTCTGAAAGCTAACCCTTCTGGTGGGTTCCATCCTTCCGGAGGAAAATCATATCTCGAAAAACTACTTAATAATACAGCTTCCACGCGGAGATAAAATAGAATCTCTTTTTCAATTATTAAAAAGTCTGGGAACAGAGTCAGAATTTTTCTCACAGTTCAAATAATACTTCCTCTTTATTTCCGCTATTTCGTTCCAAACATTAAAAGTCTATTTCCCTTAGGCTTGAAATCGCGCCCCTATAAATTCGAAAAGACTAATGTAATCCGAAGGAGACATATTTTCAAAACTTCCATACAATGTTCTCGTCGTATAAGATTTAACTCTCTTAGAATCAACTTTATAATATCACGAAAGGGATTAAGAGCGTGTCAACCGTTTCGGTCGATGTCCCTTTTTTTCCTCGTGGGAGGATTCGATTTCAGCTAGAAAGATCTTGTACGGCGAAGCGAAGCTCTAAAGAGAGAAGCAGGGGTAAGTCTACCTGTCTCAATCAGGATTTATGCCTGCTCTATTCGAAGGAACGTTTTTACACCAAGATCGGTTTCGTCACGTGGTATTTCTCGGGCAGCTGACACTTTGGGGAATTGTCCCGAGTTCTTCCGCTATTATATACCTGCCTCCATTATTCTATGTTCGTCCCATTCTATGCTGTCCTACATGAGATATACACTATGTAGAAGGAATTAAATTCAGCGAGAACGACCGCACATCCTGCCATGGCAAATATTGATTTTGCACCGTGGATATGACAGTGATTTGTCACCGAGCGCAAGGGGCCTCCGCGAGTGTTTCCCCGAGCTCGCGTGTACAGCGCACACAAAAGCGAGATAATGTTTGTCAAGGGCTGAAGATGAAGTTTTAGTGGATATGCTCCTTACAGCATCCGACGAATCACTGACCAAGGATTTCAATTGTGTATATAGCATTTTGTTTGTCTTGCCACGGTTTCTGTGGTGCCTAACAAGTATTTTGTAAAGAAATATTGTGAGTCTGGCATCACTTCTGAAACTCCTGACTCCTTCGTTTCGTTTACAACGCTCTCCTTTCGACTCGAGAGATTATTTGCTCCTAGTTTCCACTGTAATAACTAGATGTTATCTCCTACCTTCGACACTCTAAACTGCAATTCTCTGAGGAAGCTCCTACTTTACTTCCATAGTTACAGTGTTGCCCAGATGGTAAATACCTTCCAGTAAATATAATGGACGACTTTTTTCTTTTCAACAACTTTTCTTGTTAAAGTTGAATAACCGACTGCATATTTCCGGTTCGATATACAAATATTCTTAACAATGTTTCCATCAAACGAATCTCGAATCATATTCAAATTTTTAATACTGAATACTGAATACAAAATATTTGCTACTACATAAATAGGTCTTTACTTTTCCATCACATCAATTTGAATATGAATCCAAGTACAAGGAAACTATGAACCAACTCCTGCGATAGTTCCTCTGAAAACCAAGAGTTTGACCTACATATTCTGCAGATCGGCGCAGAAACTCAGAAAGTGTTAAATACAGATAACTTAAGAGCTATAATAGTTATTCTCTGTCAAATTCTATACTCCTTCCGTGTTTCCCGACGAGTAAAATATATGGCCGGGTGTAAAATTGAGGTATCGAAGCTAGCTATTGGATAAGGTGAGGGAGAGTGTTACTTAGCGCTGCAGCGACTCTGTAATTTAATGGCCTCAAGCTAGCGAAATCACAGTTTTATGTACTGTGCTCGAGACACCTGTTCGACGTTATCCAAGCACCTCTATTACCAGGTCACTTTACGATGTTTTCACTCTTACCAAACTCTCTTGTCTAAAATGACCAATTCACACGGCCATTGAAATTTCGGCCCTCTATTCTTATACCTCCAGACTCTCTGGATCGATAAAGCAACTCCTGTGCGGTTAATCGGTCCATTTGTCGAGAAAACGCCACTCATGTCGCCTCCTGCTTTGCACATATATACGTATTCACGTACCTAAGGCATTTGCATTCTCCCTTTCCCTTATCCGAGTGCACACTTGGCACGAACTATACATACGTCGTTTTCGACTATCGCATCATGGGGACATCGGAAGCCTGACAGGTGTGCCCTAGAATTTCTCTTAGAGGCATTCCCCTCGGACTTCCAACACCTTCCATACTAGAACTTGTCAGGTTTGAGTAGATACAGTTTTCTCACTTCCGGAATAACATCGAAGCTCACTTAATGCCTTGCTTTTCTCCGCCTCTAGAAACTCGGAATATGTCGAGAATGATATTCAGGAACTTGAATTTAGAAGAAGCGATGGGGTGAAGTTCTTGGCGAGTGGTAGAGAAGAATTCCTTCGAAGGTTTTACAGCACTGTTTTAGAACACTCCGAGTTTTCCAGATCAGGACCAGACTAGAACTAGGACAAACTGGTTAGGGTCTTATCAGAACCCTATATACGTCTTTCTGCACAGGAGAATTCTGAAAAGCATGTGTAGGACGTGGAAACTTTGATGATGACATCCATCGTGATGGCGGCAGAGCAACGCTCGATAGGGATAAGGGTTTCAGTTTTTGCGGATCCTACTTTCTATCTATCAGGTACTCCCGTGAATGGATACTGTCGACGGTAACGAGAAGGTAAAATAAATGGCGGCGAAGCGGGATATCGCGTCTCGTTCCGTTTCGTTTCGTTCCGCGCGGTCTGTTCCAATCGGGCAGTTCGCTAACATGAGAGGGTCAGAAAAGCAGAGAAGAATGGAAGCGGAATTCAATACCTTCGTTCCTTTTTCGTAGCGTCGGTTTTATGGCCGGTACATATATGTATACACACATCTCTGTCCGCACTCTCCTATCGTTCTTCCTAACGTAGATTGGCAATTGTGCCTTCGGCAGGCGTCTTTCCGTAATATCTGCCACCAACTTCGTGCTCTATTGCCAATCCTATCTACAATCCCTTTCTTTTATCCAGTGGCAAGAAAACTTGGTTACAAAATCGAATGCTCTTATCTTCTCTCTTTCTTCAAACGCGTCAGCTATTTCTAGACTGGGAACCATAAGCAATTGCCAATCAAGAAAGTTGGGAAGAAAGGTATCGGAAACTTTGGCAAAATCAATTTTTGTCCTGGAGATTGAACGTTTTAAAGAAAATGCAATGTTCCCTGCTGACCATAGATTCTTGAGATTCACTTCTATAGAGTTAAATCGGCTTATGCGGAGGAAGAGAAAACGAAGATCCGATTGCGACGATGTTTCGCGACCAATATCAGTAGTTCCTTTCGGAAATTCGTTCAAGGCATCGTTTACGGTTCACTTCACTAGTGAAAAGATAGCAGCTGTGGCCTTCTACGAAATGGCTTAAGTAAATTCGATTTGAAGGAAACGCACAGATGAGAAGTAAAATTGCGGACCCCGCTCGGTCTATTACCCAGCGATCGAGTTAACTATTGCCATGGTAATGTAAAGCGAGCATAGCGGCTTCGCGAAATCGTTCACGTTTTCGCGTCGATTTCCATTTCCTTCCAGCACCTGGAATGGTATCGGCCGTTCCGATACTCGTTCTAGTGAAGCGATTTACATTCGAATCAGGATGGCACGTCGAAAGTGTAGGGCTCGAGTTCAGCGACGGCTAACTAATCCCTCGAGCCATGTTGCGGCATGAAAATTGCAAGCTACCGATCACGATATTTCACCCATATCGCGCATATTTTCCTGAAAAAGTGGAATCCATATTTTACTCGTTCAGGTTCAGAGAATATATTCTGTCAATTTGAAAAGTTAATAAAGTTACAAAAAAAAGTAAGGTCAGGATACACGTGTCTCCTAGCTAGATTGGAGAATAATATTAAATGATTACCTTGTCGCTGTTGATGACTTATAATTAGAACCCCATTGCTTTTTGATAACGCTAGATCGAGCGTGATGATAAAATTGTATCGTGAAGCCTAATCGACCAAACGATAATTGTAAATTGTTTCGATGTGGGCAGGAAGTGGTGCCATTCACCCTACAAATTTCAAACGTCCAATCAGCTTCTTGCCACAGCGAGAATCGCCACACAGGATCACGCGACGATCCTGACCGTTGCGTTACGTTGGACCCCCTGTCGGCATTCATATACCCCTGTAGTTGGGCTGCCTTGTGCGTGTCGTAATTACCTCGTGACGTGTCTGAAATTGGGGCAAAGATCGCTGGGATTCCCCTCTACTAATTCATTTGGCCCCGCCTTCCCTTACTCTCAATGCGAAAGCCAATTACGCTTGCCCTACGCAAATTCTACGCTCCAAGCAACTGAAGGGAGGAAATTTAGCAGCACGCGATCGTGTGCCATTTTTAAATCAAAGCATGCTCCTCTTATTTCTTAATTAACGACTTCTGAGCCATTCATAAAACACCCGATACTTTTCCCTACTGGCTGTCGTTTCATCCATCAAAGATGACAAACCATCCGTTCATTTCGACAATAAATTTTCCGGTTTCACATTTTTTAAACCACTATTTTTAAATTTGTTTTTCAATTCGAGACTGAATTAATTGAAGCAAATGTGGAAACTGTTTTGTCATCTCCAAACGGAGTATTTCACGAGAAGCTGGATGGTGTGTAACAGCCTGCAGATATGTTTAGGTGAACGATGTTGATATTAGCAAATTCCAAGGGGAGTGACATGCATTCGGATGGTAACATTTGCTCAACCATGTTCAAAGTGTCTACTACGCGTCGTTCATGCTCATTCCCTGACCAAATTCATGTGTCGTTTGAACGCCAGTTACATTGCACGCCTGCGTGCCAATTATTCCAGTGTGATTCTTGCATGATGGACGATCAGTTCTTTTCTATTAAAAATTTCTCAAGTACTCGAATTACTCAGATAATTGATCAATTAGGAAAATTTTCTCTCCAGATTACAGTTAAATATAGACCGATTTGTCTCCTTTTTGATTAAAAAATTTCTTGTTACCTTGTGAAGTTACTTAAAAATCTTAGAGCTGCATTAGAATGTAATCAAGACGAAAATGGAGCTCCCTTTTTCGTACTTTAATTCCCATCAGGATTGCTTACGATGTGCGTACCCACGGGTATGTTTTGCGATTGTATCAGAACACTTTTCAGAGTCTGTGGTAAGTGCAGAAACATCATATTTCTTGGGTTGCGGTTTGCCCCTCATCATTACGTGAGTTTCGTTTGTGGTGTACGAGGTCCCATCAGATTCGATTTGCATCTTGAATATCGGTTTCAGTGGCACCTTTAACATATCAAACTCATGGATCATATATACCGGTATTGATCTGACCGCGTCAAAGTACACGATAACAAGGGCCATGATAAGCGGAAGTTAAAGCCTGGAGCAAAACGTCGCACCCCGATGTAAAATTTATTATTATAGCCACAAAGCGACATTCCAACCTCTATACATTCACTCTCGTTGCTGAATATTCCGCTCAGTAATGGAAGCGCCTTAACGATGCAGATTCAGGTGAACGCTTCCGACTATTTGGCTCTCTAATATTTCACCTACTTGACATAAATTTCCAGATGAAAAAACAGTCATTGAAAATGCATTCTGTGAGGATAAATGATGCTCAACATCAATTCTATACAATGTAGAATGTACAACCTACATATATGTATAAATATACGTTTTGTCTGTTTTATGTTTTTATCATCATGTGAAGTATAATTATGAATATACAATTCTACAACATACTTATTAATTTCCTCAAGACTTTTTTCTTAATGAGGTTTTTCGTATTCATCATCGCAGTTGGATCTTGACAACAGAAAGGATCATTAAAATGCCGACATGCCATGGCGCAAAAATGGCTAGACGAAAGATAACAATTACCTCGGTTCTTTTTCTTCCAAGTTGGTTGGTGGCTCCTTAGCGGTTCTTATTATTATTTCTATGGGAATTTGAATACGATAGCAGTTATGGGGACTTTGTTTAGTGTATTCGATTAAAAGGAAGGATCGTCTCGGATGGTGAAGACGACCTTGTCAACGAGAGGCCCGTGCGACTTTCAGTGTGAGCATCCGTTCTCGCAGGTGCTGGGAGCCATTAGCCGAATAAAATTGCACGCAAGACGTCACGCACAAGTATATGCTACCCAACCAATCACGATTCTTTCGTAAAGACGCCATTTTGGTGCGTGAAACATCGGGCCATGATGCCGGGCGAATAAAACGTATAGGTCTCCAAGGAGGCGTGGTTTTTATAATTATTTTAAACAACTTGAGGAAGATCTCAGCGCCTCCTTGTCAAGATTTCACTCCAGTCTTAAAAATATCCACTCGACCAACGTACGCTGAACCATGTATATTATCTCAACCACGTTCTTAAGCTTTAGATCTTGACTCTTAAAAGTTGTCAAATATATTTGAGCTTTATACCAATGCCCTATACTATTATCAAACCTGCAAACAGAATTCAAAATGCATTAAAATTGAATCAACTTCTGTTTGAATACAAATTTAGACCGGTACTCGTTTTTTACGCAGCCCGATGCAGCCCTTATAATCCCTTTGAGTAAACCGATTGAAATCACTGACTTTTTAGAGTCCGTATACGGCAACAAACGCAAACAGTACCGTAGCAAAGAAGCTTTTTTAAGATACAATAAAGTGTATTCATTCAAAACACACCCACACTGCTTAAGCTTCTTTGTGTACCAAGTTTCGTATGCATTATGCATTCCGCACGCTGCAGCCTTTGCTCATACACCGATGCGTCGTATTTTATGCATTTTTACCTGCTGCGACCTCGATCTGTCAGACTGGTTTCGGTTTGCTCTGTTAGCCGCCCAAGCGTTAAGAGCAACTGCACTGTAGCATTTTGTCCACTGGGAGAGAGTATGATTTTTAGAAGCTTCAACAATCGCACAAAAAGTACACAAAAATACATACCTATAACCCGCGCCCACATTTTACGAATTGGTAAAATGTGAATGCTTTATGCACTAGTTTCGATCAATGAGTTTATTCACTACGTGAAAGTGCAGTTGACTATGTCTAATGTCAAACTCCAGTCGACCGAATCAGTCCAATATCGATAAATCTGATTAGATTTTTTGCTCCTGCACTACATTGAAATTTGAATTTCCTGTTGGAATACGAAATTAGAGTGCACAAATATTTGAAAAGGTATTATGACAGAGATTAGAAACAGTACGTGTAATTGCGTTCCGATTCGGACTTGCGAAACATTCCTGTTGGCAAACAAGAAGAGTGCAGTAAATCACCCTTTTTCCAGCAACGTAAAATAGCCCCGAGTTGTGTGCCGAGAGAATTTTAGGTTCCGAGCTAGGTCACGTACACAAGGCAGTATTGCATTACCTCCTGACCTTCGCTGTTAAATAATCCATTACGTGCAATGCGCGATGTTTCTCCAGAGCGTCGATTTGGACGCTAATATTTCTTCACGCGGCGATATACCTTTGAGTCTGTTACTCCCTTATTTACCCTCGAGTTCATAGAGATGTAATTAATTCTAAATTTACGCGACTCGCTGACCGGACATGGTCCGTGGGAATGAAGCTTTAAGCACTTTTGATCAGTTGCGACGTTAATTAACGAAGCCTCTCGACTTCCTGATTTTCCTGCGATAATTAGCTGAGTGCGGCGTAATTGAATGCCGAAGACGTAGTCCGAGAGACAGAGTCTGCTCAGTCCTCACTGAAGGTGGATCAACGTGTTCAATGGAGAAGACAACTCTGGCAGTGGACAGCGAAAAAAAAAAGGATTTGTTCCCTCGTTAAAATCGGAAAAAAGCCCACAGGGTTTGAAACTTTTAGTGAAGGATTGAATTCGTGAAAAATGCGAATATCCATATTCTAAAACAAAAGAGAAATTGTAAAAAATTATATTTTTTGGAAGGTGATATACTAGATGATAAGGGTCTAATTACTTTTTTTCTAATTAGGACCTTTGTTCTGATTGTAATAATATGATGGCTCGAAGAACGTAGATTTGAAAGGTTGTACCCGTATCCACTATTAACGTCGATCATTTGTCAGAATTGTCAGAATTGTGAGAAAGGGATAAAAAGGGAGGCGTAGAAGTATGTTTATCGTGCAAACTACCTGTTACACTTCTACCTGTCATCGAAATAACGAGCAAGAACGACACATGGCATCGTTCGAGCTTCACCAGCCGACAATTATTACATTTTTTCCCCTCCCTTGTTCTATTTTCGCCACTTCTCTACTCTTGAGTGTTTTTTTAAACATATTTCAAACTCTCTTGGCCTACTTCATTTTCCCTCTGCGCTTACTCCAATCCCTTTTTACCTGTTTTTCCGGCAGCATCCAGTTACTTTTTAACTTTTTACTTTTCAAGTTTATCTTTCTCACAACTCTCTCTTGTAGAAGCTACATTACTTGGTCCCACATCGCCTTTTCGTGGTAACATTGAGTTCGCGAGATGTGCTTCTCTTCTCTACAAGCGAAGGAACTTTATACTCCTTGCATTATGAATATGAATACTACGATTTTGCGACGGAAGTCAAGTTCCTAGGTCATTTTTAAAAATAAAAATCTCTCCGAAGAAACTGGGCCATCAATTTTTACTTCCACCAGATATAAAGAGTCTTTCACTAAAAATACTTTCGCGCATATATCTGTATGACATTCTGTAGTCTATTCATGCCACTGATTTCTCTTGAAATTATCCTAAACATATCCTACACATATCATGCAGATTTCAGTCGTTTTCAACACTTTGAAGACAAATGAAATCATTTTTCTTTAACCTGCCGCAGTAATTCGTCGAAATTTCCCTCTTGCCTCATCCGTAACGTCTGTCTCCAACGCGTTTAAATAACGAGCTTTCCCCGACGGCTACTTTCGCACCTGGTGTATACATAAGCGAGGGGAAATATCCTCGCAGAGGGAGCAATCGTGTCGGCTTTTGCTTACGTTGAGTATTATTCAGAGCAATTAGAATTATGGGATGATACAAATTAATATTCCAGGTGTGCTATTCAGAAAAATCTGACCTAAATATATTTAATTTGATTTTTTAAAGGAGTACTTCATTTTAATGAAAATCCTTATCACCGTGAGAAAACAATTTCTTTTGATGCTTCTCTAAAATAGAGCGTTACAGGGTTGGCAGCTTCAGAGGCAATTACAGTCAGTAACGATCTGCTAACAGAGTAAGCGATGCCATAATTGCACAGGAAAAACACTATGCCCGTAGTTCATATACCAACGTGCATAATTATCGCTTATAATAACATTTCGCTCTTTCTATTAGCGCGACTTGAAGTTTCTTTTCACAAGACACGCCTACCTGGGCTAATGGAACGTCTATTTAAACGCACGCCATCGAAGTGTACGTTGCCCGATTTGGGTCAACCTTCGCTCAACGGATGACTTTTCGACGTTAATTGGCATTCTCCTTTCCTAAGTCGCCAGTTATGTTGCACCTTTTTCTCTTTGAGAGGACGTTCTTTGCAACTCTATGGACAGATAGTAGCGCCGATTAGCGTCAACTCGTGCCGCTGATATAGTTCGTTAACCTGTGGTTTGTCTCGGAACAACCGTCTTTTGCTTCTCTGGTCGCTCCTCTAATTGACGTGGCCATCCGCCGTCATCTCTTAACGACGAACCTAAATCTTTCCTCTACGATCCATCCGCTGACACACACGATGCACGTGACTCTCTTCCACCCTTCGAAATTCAAAGGACATCCTTCGTCGACGTTAACACTCTAGAAAGCTAATTGTTAATATCTGCTCCTGTCGTCATTGTGCATTATGTTTGCTCCTCGGTTAAGGCGCTCGTAACATTTGTCCAAGTCCATTAAGAAAGAGTGAGTAACGAGGCGAGGTGAGATCTTACCCATAACCCTGACACTCTTAGATAATAACTCTTTCGCAACTCTCACAACGCCTTTGTCGCTCAACCGATGTTCTTTTCAATTCTTCGCGTGCCTCTTATGAGCTCACCGGAAACCAAAAGAAGACCTTTCCATTGATATGACGTTAAATGATCGCTGATGGGTAATCTGCCAAATGCTCAACAGCAGCTGTTTAATGGCCTCTAGCATATGGTTCTTTCCTTCCAAAAATTTTCCTATCATTATAAAATTCTCTTATGTTAGATCATAAACGTAACAAAATCAATTGTAGGAGAATTGGAGAAAGCACTTATCGCAGGATTGTGTTAAATTGATAAAAGCTTCTAATTTTCTCGAATAAGACACCATTATTTTTGAACTAGATTGTTGAACTGGATTGTTGAAAGTGACTTCTTTTTTTATAACCATTGCTGGTTCACCGAATTTGAAAAAGAGATTTACGAGAGGGACTGGTGGCATTTACACGCCCCCGCGTGTCGCGTTGCGGATGAGAGGAACTCGGTTTTGTTTTTGACGTGATGTAGGTGGGATTTATTTAACATCTAGCACGTTCGAGCGCGACCGAGAGAATGAACCAATGGGAAAAGCGGTGATGCGCACGAGCGAGCGACAGTACTGGTATTTTGGGTTGATGCCACCGGTATGTGCTGGGCGCAATTTGAGAGCAAGCAATCGACTGAACGACACGCCGCAAATCAAACCTTTCCATGGAATCCGTGAACCTAGTTCCATTCATTTCCCCATTCTGCGAGAGTCTCTGTCTTTCTCCTGTTATCACTTCATCTCTTTCTCTTCCCCTCGTCAGCTACTGTCCTCTCGATTTGAGTTGACACTTCCCCACATGGTCGAGCGATTAGAGTTGCCCGCGACAGCTGCTACCTGCGATGCATCAATTCACTTGCGTATTACATTGTTGTTACTGTTAATTAAATTTATTGTCTTGCATTAGTTGCTCCACTTGTTTGTAAAATGGTGATTTTAGTCATCCTTGTCATTCGCCAAACAATTTATTTTACGATCTCTTTTACGGCTGCTGTATTGTTTTATGGGTCTACTATTACACAGGAATTGCTTCAGCTGGTGTTCAGTTTCTCCTTTACTCGATTATAGTTATATTGACAATCCGGTGAATGTAAAGTTGGTTGTGCATATTGTGTCTAACAATAAGTGTCATCGCTTTTAAAAAAGGCTTCAACAATTCGCTTTTACTACTCATCTTGGTGTCCCTGTTAATTGAATCTCTATCGCTACCAGATTGCTAGCAGCGCCTGTTGGTCGTAAAACGACGAAATCACGTTGAGCTATATATATATACATTTGTCAAACGGCCTTTGGAATTTAACGATCACCATTAATAGGTTGATTACTCAGCTTCTGAAATTCGAAACAATCAAATTCACGGACAAATTTTTATCTGTCTTACTATACTGAGAAGAATGCATTTAAAAAACGTTTGTATACCACCGGAGATAATTAAAGCCTACCGGTGTCTATCACCTCTGAAATATGAAAAGTGACAGAGCCTGGTAGTTTACGGTAGCGTAAAATTCGTAAATAGGATGGTAACCGATTGTCAATTCTTTTTAGTCTTCAAGTCGGTGCCAAACAGGTTCTGGGTTAATGGGGTAAGAGAGTTCGGATAATTTATCGTGAATAGATTTTCTCTTCCAAAGGAGCATTTAACCAACTTTTCTTTTCTTTCTTTTCAGATGTTGTGAGCCAGAGTTCAAACCATGAAGAAAATGAAGAATTCCATAGAGTACATTACACTCTGTCTCGTCATCCTTGCCTTTGATTATGGCGCCGGCATAGAGTGGCAGCACAGTGCCGTTTTGGATAACAATTTTCTAGTTCTATGGACACCTGGAGAAAAGGATGTAACCTTTGAAGTCCAAGTTAAAACGCTGGGCTACGTTGGACTAGGATTTACGAAAGATGATAGACGAGATGGTGCCGATATGGTTATCGGTTGGGTTGACAACAACGGACAGGTTCATCTTCAGGTAAGCTCACCAATCAAATTCAATTGCAATATTAAAGTCTCCCTAGATTGAAACCTATAGTAGCTTGATAACTGATGGAAACTGCGAGCGTGAAACATATGGACGCATAAATGTCAGTATCACCAGATCGAATCAATAATCATAAATCCTCATCATTTGTTTCCTCCGAGATCCTGAAATGTCAAATAATAACAGATTTAGTTTGAACAAGATCAAAAAGTATAAATAATTCTCGAGCTGCGATAAGGTTTTGAAATTGGTATCGCTGCAATATTGCCACTAAGCTCAAATAAGTTTAACTCTCGTCGTTTTGCCTGACGTGGATGTGTTGTTAGATACGCTCTGATCGATATAGTGACGTGGTGAGCGTTAGAGGGTACATTGTGGAGATTTCTTGTATGAAATGGAAACCAGCGCTGTAGCTTTAAGACGCAATATAGGAAAGCAATCTTCTCTGTCAACTACTGTAGGGTGACCAAGAATGGAAGGATTCGAAGCAAGGTATACCTGATAACATATCTGAAGGTAGTCAGGCTGCAGATCGCGTTCGTCTCGCGTCTCCACAATTTTTCCACTAGAATCGTTTCTCGCTCGTTCCATAATGCATACCATGGCTGGCACACAGATCTATGCTACAGTCTATGGCTATGCAATGCAGTCTTTGCCGGACGTTCTCATACTGAGAGACCGATGGCCAATGGCCAAAGGGAATGAGAAGTTTTTCGTTATGATCGTAATCTTAGAACCAGATCAGCCGCGGGCATCTAGACCGGCCCGACTGCACCGGTTCCTTGCGGTCACTTCTTGTCCCTCCAGCATTTATTCTCTGCCTACTACAACCCACTTTGTACTATCCGAGCTCTTGTCGACCTGCGGCACTTTCCTCTTTGCTAATCTTCTATGAACTGCACGGCAATCTACTCTTAACTCCATGAGAAAGCCGCGAACACGAAACCATCAGCCGATCACCATCTTCCGGCCACGGCGTCAAACTATTCTCGCTATTACTCATTTACGACTTTTAGGAAAAAACTTATGTACTAGGGTTAGTCGTTTTTCCCGGAGTTCACTTGTTTCCTTAAGGATGCAAATTATAGACGAACTCTCCGAGAATAATGGTTAAAAACTTGCCAGTTTTTTTCAAATTGAAATTGTATCCTGGAGGATCTGCCCTTCAATTGAAAGTTGCTGTAATTTTTGCTTTTGTATATTTGCATTAAAAAATCAAGTAAAAGGAAAGGATGATTCATCTCTGGTGTCAAGACCTTTGGCACTAAGCTAAAGTATGCGTAAGAGGATCAAAGGGAAGGGAGCTCGCGCCAACATCTTTTTTGACGGCAACGCCACGTGCGGATAATTCGCGAGTATCGTCTCTCGCGCCGGTAAATAAAACGGAACGAATGAAATCACACCAACGAAGCACTCGGCCGCGAAAGGATGGAGAGAGAAAGGGCGCTTAGCACTTTGTGCAGATAAAAATTTCCATTTCACATTTTGTTTAAGCGGTTTTTACCGCCGCAGTCCTACATATATACATAATGAGGATAAAAGTGATTCTATCAAATAAAATCATTTCACAGCATCCCTCTACCTTTTACTTTCATTGTCGGTTCTTTTAATTTTAACACCGTTCGAAATCGTTCAATTTCAATGAATCAGATCAAATCCCACGCGCAATAATATATTTGATTATGAAATGCTAGAACGCCAAAGGGCGGCTCCCGTCGTGCAATTTGTACTGTTTACTGCTTGGCGTTCCAAACCGGTTGGCTGCCGTTCGTGTATCCGCTGATGTTTGGTGAATAAATTACATGTTTAGCGCACTCGAATCGCAAACTGAAACGTGACGCGGAAATCATCGCGTAGGAGACAAGCAATATTTTTTCAGCTCGTGAAAATAAAATACAAAAAAAGCTTAAAACAAAAAAAAAGCACACAGTGAAAAAGGTGCACTGTAAAAAGACTTGTAGTTCTCGATCCTTTTTTACATGTACAATTTAATTCTTGTAATCGTTAGCAGGACAGGACTGGATCGTTGAAAGGTGCTCTAGTGTGAAAACGCTCGAGGTTCATCTGCATATACGAGCACAGTATAAAAGTAACTGTCTCGAATAGTTTCGATGGGTTTCCCGTCATGGGATCCCAATGCAATTTTCCTCGTCGAAAATGGGATTCGTAGTAAATGCCGTTACACACATATGTATGGTCGACCGTGAATGTTGTTCCAGCACTGTTTCCAACTGAGCTAGAAATCTGCGATGAAATAAATGCGCACAATCACAGCTAGTTTAGTATACGCGGACACACCAAGTTTCACGAGACTCAATCCGCGGATTCACCGTTTGAAAATGAGAATGTTCTAACCGACCGAACACAGTAAACGATTCACATGGTGCGGGTGATTATGAAAATAAGGTCTAAACGGCTACTGGTATTGTATTCATGTGGATAGTAGAGGCAGATGTTCACGCGCGGAAATGATACTTATAGTTAATTTCAAGAAATTGCGTAAACCATCCATTACTTTGTTCAATTGACTGCTTTCTCCGTTTTACTGCTTGTTTTCCTGAATGTTTCCTAGTAAAGAATTTTTTTTCCACTATCTTGATTGAAAATGCGAACGGCCCGTGGAAGTGGAGAGATCTTTGTATATAAAGATTGATTCTTTTCCATTGATCTGAAGGGAAGGCCCGCCTTTGCCGGTGTTCTGTACGCATGTAATTCGATGGAACGTGAACACGTTCGACGTGATCCCATTACAAAGTCGCACCTCGAAACGCAAAGCAGGACGTGACCGAATAAGGCATCCACCATCTCGTGATTGTCTGCTCACTGATTTTCTCTCGCACTTTTGTATCGGGCAGTCGGCGCCGGAGGGTGTACTCGACATCGGGACAAACGAGAGCGAAGGGTGACAAAGCTATGAGAAAGAAAAAGAAAGACAGACAGATAAAAATAAGTAAATAAAAAACAAGGCGAGCAAGAAGGGCTGGGGGCAAAGGGATGGAGGCGTTGTAACTGGCGAACGTCCACCCACGAGGCTTCGACTGTAGCCACTCTCGTTAGGCTTGGTTATATGTTAATGCGAATCGTATACTCTCATACTCGCTGTAGCATAAATGCGTGGTCCATGTTAGTACACGAATGCGACGGTACAGTAAAGGCACGCTTATTGTTGTACTGACATTCGTTGAAATTCACCGGCAAACACAAATGACCAACTCGCCATAGACTCTGCCTGTCTTTTTTCCGCACTTTTTACTCATTTTTCATTCATCTCATATGCAGAATTCATTTTACGAGAAAACAGATCTGAAAATAACGAAACGTGTTTTTATTTTTAACAAAGTTTTGTGAAATAATTTCATTTCCCATTACATAATTCATTTTCAGCCATTCGTCTCGCTTTACTGGCGTGACAGAGCATAACACAGCGATTTTTTCTTTTTTTGAAAAATAGCTTGGTTCTAAATTAACGTTGGAGGGTTCTGAGGTACCTTATAGCACCAGCGACTTTTACGACTCTATTAAGTCATAAAGTCATTGGAAAATGTTTTAAACTGGAATGCACAAAAGTCTCATTAAACAGATGGAACGTTAAGAATCTTAAACGAAATCAGTTGTTTTGGAAAGATTCATAAAAATTCATGATCTAGTGAATAAGCGAGGGGTGAGATTCTGTCTAAAAAAGGTTTTCCTTTGAAGGGCTACAGCTGGTTCCCCCAGTGCATTGTTGGAATTTAGAATGACACTTCACTTTGTTTCTCTATTAACCTTGCATATTAAAATGCAGAGTGCAACACACCTGACCAGGTTAGAAAGAAGAGAAAAACGGTCAACTCAAGCTGGTGGGTAGATTGATAGTTAGATAGAGATTGTGTATATACAGATCTGAGCATTCGAGTGATGGATCACACCTCTTGCTGTGAATATAGATCGGTCTTATAATACAGCAGTTTGCTTATAGTATTTCTCTCGTCGAAAGGAGATCGCTAGCACAGCTACCTTCACGGTAGGGACCCTGATGGGTACTGGCGATACTGTCAAAACTCTCGTATGTATGGTGTGAACGAATACTCTGTTAGGACCACTGCGATCGCCTCTTGAATTCACCCGTGCATAACAGAAAAAGTATGCGAAGGTCTTGTGTAAGCAAATCGAGAACAAATAACCCAACGTTTGATCTTAGCGTAGATCACATGCATATCTGATAATCTTTCTTGATACATAAGATAGTGAGATTGCAATTAGCCAATTAATTCATCAGACTTGCATAACAGGTTTAATTTATCAGTAAAGATTAAATTGCAATAGTTTGTAAACATACCTTTGTCAATTTCAGTGGCAGCTGATTGTTTTGCGTCTCTGCACCGATTTCATCGTATTATATGTACGTTATAGGACAGGATGATTCTATATGCATTCGAATATGTGGTTGGCTTGATCCATCAAGCGAGAAATACGATCCATCAATGAACAAGCATAATACTGTAGCATGGCTAATCGGAATCACTGTCTAATTACGCGATTACCCCTTTTCCACTGAAAACATAGAATTGTGCATCTGGGAATTTGGTGAATTTATGCAATCGATTTTTTTAAACAGGACATTCTCTATGTAAATTATTTGGTGTGAAATACCGGGAGAAAATAGGATTTGAAATATGTGCAAACAGGAAAAGAAGGCTAGTAGAGGAGAACCTGCCAGTAGAATCGACATTTGAAGGGGTACTGATTTGGAGGGAATACTGATGTGTTGTCTGCAAAAGAGAGTGCTGTTCAAAGTGTCTATCCTGTTGGCACATCTATTCCTATTAACCGTAGTGTTTCTCCTGCAATATTATGGATATAATTGTTTTCCAGACTGCATTTTGTTCTGCTAAATAATTCATATGGTCAAGAGGAATTCTAAAAAGCGGAGTTCTCTGCAATGTTTAAAAATGAAAGAGATTTTGTTTTCCACCTGGAGAAGCAGAGAAAGGAAGAAAACTTAGAAAAGAATTACGTATAACTGTTTCATAACTATAGCTGGTTCATTTTATAATTTCCCATGAAATAAGGCGGATGTTTATTTCATTCGCTTTTGATAGTAAAACAGAGTATATAATGGCTGGAGGGAGACAAAGAACCTAATCTGCTAGCTTTTAACAACCCGGCTTAGGATGTAATTCCAGCAGCGGAATTCACATACACCCGCGAAACTGCGGTATGAGAGTAGGATGTACCTAGAGTTTCGAAAGAGATAAAGACTTTAGTTCAGACAGGAGATAAAAAAGAATTGCGGAGACTCGTCTCATCACTTATCCTTCATCTCAACTCCAGAAGACTTCTACATCACCTTGGGCAAAGACTTACTAGATCATAATTTATTATTCGACCGGATCATTCGTTTTATATTGCATTTAAGCTGTAGAAAAAAATTGATCTTGTCCTTGAAGACACTTGATTCGAGCGCTATTAATAAAAGGAGTCTCTCTCTTTCTCTTTAGCTGAGGTTCTCTCGATCTGCATTTTGCTGCTACGACTCGCGCATTGTATCGGAATTCTCGAGAGGTTTCTTACTTGAGTAAAAACAAAAACGGTCTCGCATGGATGCGCGGCTCCGAAGAACAGTGAGGGTATGCTTGTCGGAAGAGCTGAATCTGAAAAAATGTAAGTGCCTCTGCGGTTTGCGACCTGCTCGATACCGATCGATCGATCGTTCTGTCTCGTTTGGGTGCAATTATTCCAACTGCGGTGCATGCAATTCAGAAGACATAGAGCACCCCTTAGAGGAATTTGGACTTTCGTCAGCTCCACGTTCGAGCGAGTCCCTGCTGTCCTCAGACCACCGTCGTCGTGGGGGAACGATAAATTTGGCGAGTCACAAACAGGGACAGAGATCGGTTCGTATCAAGATTTGAGCAACCAGCTACCTACTTGGACCTTGCATAAAGCGAGAACGCCACGTTTTTTGCAGGCCGACAAACCGGTGGACGATGGGATACCTCATTTCTCGAGATTCATGAACGCGATGCTCCCTCGTTACGACCTGCAGGGGCAAAGAGCTGTTCCAATAAGAATGAGATCGAGAGTAGGTGTGTAGGTTAGGTGGAAGCTCTGGCGGAAGCTCTGGTGGAGGCTATGGTGGAAGGCACTTGTTATCGGGATCATCTCACTCTTTCTTTCTGCTAGCCACCTTCTCTGTCTCATCTTATAAGGAGAACGTCCATTCCTCTGGTCCAGCTGTTAGTGCTGCTGCTGTTGTTGCTGCTGCTTTTGCACGCCGAAAGGCTCTCTGCGTCTCTCTTCCTCTCCAGGAGGATTGGCATATGATTGTGTGCGTGAATCTGTATCAGGAATGATGCATGGAGACCGAAGGACAGAAGGAGGCGAAGGAGGCTCTCGCGAGGACAGGGGAAGAACTAGTTATGGTAATGAGGAGATGCAATGATAGCCCCGTGCCTGCTCCAGCTTTGCTCTGGTCTGCTTGACTCTTGCTTTAGCCTGGCCGTGCGGCAATGATCTTCGGACCTTTTATTCCTCGTTGTATAAGGCTGGCATTATCCGTGTGAGCTGCAATCTGAGTCCTTAAGCTAGTGTGTGGCGTCGTATAATGGGACGGCTGCTCACTTTAAACAGGGTAAATAACTCGCTGTAGCGTCGCTTTATCTTTAGCCGCTCTGCAGAGATTTTCTTTTTCAGGGACAGCTGATCAGTCGAAACCTTAATTTCAATCCTATCCCCTTGTCGGATACTGGGACGATGCCACGACTGAAGCGATCCAACCCAGCCATTTGTCGCTAATTTTATTCCGTCCCTCTATAATTCAAGGCGGTCAGTTCCATAAAATTTCCTACAGTTTCAATAGAGATATCGGATCGACTGATTTTGTATCACCTGCAACAACTCGAGCATCCAGATCCGGTTGCTGTCGATTTCTAAAATTAATGTTCATAAGTCTTTCGTCACTTTCAGACTGTGAGTCTACCAGTTGAGCACTGTGGTATCCTGTTACGTTTTTAATCGATTTCACGAACGCCAACTTTAATGACTTACTTTTACGATTCATCCACTCTATCGACTACTAGTATGACTATACTCTCAGTGCCAAGTGTAAATGCGAATTTCAGTAACATTCATGATAGGGGCAATAAATTGTCCACGACCATTTCGGGCCGCAGGTGCGCCAACGATAGCCTATCTATATGTATGCATGGGCGCCTTTTTTGGCATCGAAGAATGGCCGGAAATGGTATACAATGCGATACCGCGCGGGTAATGGTATCACCAAAAGTGTTAGCATTATTCCAAACGGATTTAAAAATCTGCCCCTCGTTATTCCAAATTGAAGATTCTTCAACCTTCTTCTGCAAATATTCTTCAATGTTTATATGTTTTAAACATCAAAGCAGAACTTGGTATAATTTTGAGATGGGCATGTCGACGAAAGAGTGCGCGGTAGCCGACAGTGGTGCGGCGACAAGAGCTTACTAGGTCGACAGCGGGCAGTCATAAATTATACTTTGCAGTTAATGGCCGACTATGTATTGCTCAGTATACGCAATGCGCTTGGCTGCACCTGGATGATCGCAAAGATTCTCCCGGGACAATCGTTTCACAGCCGGCAGACATCCTGCGTGCAGTAATGAGCCACGGTAAGGAAACGGGTGGAAAAATAAAAAAAAGTGGAAAAGAGAAAAACAGGGAGTGCTGTGCCAAGAGGGGACGGGGTAAGAAGTAAAGTACTGAAAAGAGACGTCGAACTGTGACGTGGGATGAAACGTAGCGTGGTGCCGGCATACTTCGCGGTATAACCTCTGCATCCTCTCCGAAGCGGTTTATTTCTGCCTCTAGAGATCTCGTGTTATTTCTTATTATTCTTCGTTTACCACTTTTGGCATAGCGGAGATGACGCATTTTCTGGGCTCTCAACTCCTGCACCGAATTGTCGAGTTATCGTTTTATTTCCGAATGAAAATTCTTCCTAAACGAGTTACGACCCGTTTCCACCAACTATATGCGTCGTACAAGAGGAAGTGTAACATTGGTTTGAATCATAAGCGGGATCTTCGAATCACTTTTTTATCCATTCGGTAGCTTCATATAGCATCGCTTTGGGACGGCTGAAATTCCAGTTTGCAGGCGATTACAGAGCAAAGGAAGAAACAAGTGGAACTGAAAACAACGATAAATGGGTCTTGCAGCTCACTGGAGCAAGTAAATGAGTTGTCCGTTCTGATCAATGATTTTATTTTTATTACGAAAGGAAATGTTTGCGGTACTGTTATTATGTACTTGAATCAGTAATTATGTATACTATTTTATCCTCTTTCTTTATAACAAATTCTCTTCTTGTTCTATTTTGTTTATATAATGTTTACTACAAAATTATGAAAATTGAAGAATTCAACATTATTATCTCCACCTGTAAACGTTTTTCTTTTTAGAGAAAGCAGGAATTCATGCTAGGAATTTATGCATCCTTGATATACGACGAATCTGTATTCGTTGATCGATCTTGGTCTAGTCGCCTCTATTTGTCTTTCCTCTTGAAGAACCTGACTTGAGATTCTGCACGTGCGTGTGCACGCCCTCCGATATGAATCTCTGCATCGGCAAGATTATATTTACCTTATTGTAGACTGAAGGAAATTCAGCTTTGCTCCTTTCTGATTCCTCTTAATTTCCTCAGGGACTTCAAGACCTCAATTTCTCGGTTTGGATGCAAGTAATGCAGAAAAAAGTTGCAAAAATTGTTATCGGATTGCGACGCTCAATTTTTATAGGCTTTCAAATGACTTGCCTAAATGACTTCCCGTCTTTAGACAAATTCAATAGTGCATTTAATTTATGGATTAAATGCTGCAGATAATAGAAATGAACTTCTGTTTTGCAAGAGAAAGTGCTCTCATAAACTTCAGAGATTTATGACGAGCAAATGCTCAGACGGAAATAACCAGTCATCCTCTTCATCGCGCACAGATACATTTCATTCCTGCGTCTTGGGAGGGACGAGTGACGATTTAAAAAAATGTTTATGTTTATGAAGAGAGGAATTGAGCGGGAAGACATGAAAACGTTTCGTAGCGCCATGTAATTCCCGTAAATACGCGTAGGTGGCGGTTTTATCCGTCGGGAGAGCTAGTAAATTTGTCTTGGTTAATGAACGATCTTGGTTGACTCTTGCTTTTAAAATAAACGGAGAGCTGAGAGTCGTCAGATTATTAGGCGCGCCTGAGAAAACACTCGACTGACGGGCCACTGGACTTTATGGTGCGCCTCATTTACGCGTAGCTAATATCCCGTAATGCCGAGTTTATATATAAATGTCTCTTTCACTTTTATTCCTCTTTCTGGGCACAGAGATGGTCTTAATATTAATTAATTGAAGGAATTTTAACTTTAATTACCACTCGAAACTAATTTCTATTTCAATGATTTCTTTTTCTTTTCTGATTGCAATTTTTTGCCTTGGTATAAAAGAGAGTTAATTATAAAACTAGGAATGTCGGGCAATTAAATTTTTTGCAGCCCTCCACCCTAGTTACCCTGACTATCGCAAAGTCCTATCGTGTCGTCGGAAATCGGCGTTCTCAATCGGGTAACTGGTATCGGGTAACAGACTAACAAGGCTCTCCTTCGCCCTTAAGATTTCACCCGTTGCACGCACCTTTGTCTGTTATTCGAGGTGTCTCTTCCTGTGCGTTTTCACGTATGGTTGAATCGGAACGTGAAACCTGCTACTAATGTTTACACTCAAGGTGACACCATCAGAATCGATCTTCGAAGGCGACGGACTTTTATCGATTTTTATTTATTTCATTTATATTGCTTTCTTTTATTTGTCTTCACGTCTTGTTGCGTGCAGCGCGATACCATATTGGAATATTATTTTATGTAGGTAGACTCATTTCAGTATTGAGTGTGAAATAGGATTATGGTATTGTGCGAAATGTAGAAGACAGGAAAGGGTGTGGTCGCCTGAGGTGGTCACTTGTCCGGTGAACGATTTCTAGTCATGATTCCTGTCCAGGAATAGGTTAATGTATATCAGACGTGTCAAAATCGTATCTCTTGTCTGGACATTATTTTTTTTCCTGGTGAAACTAGGTCTATAGGCATTAGATTAAACGCAATGATTGATCTCCATTTGAGCGATTTGCGTCAACAATTTTCATAATTCCTAATCCTAGGGGATAAAGAAGTCGTCTCAAAAAAGTCGACTTTTGATTATCCTTTTTGAAATCTACACCTTAATTTTATTTGTCTGGACGACGATCGGACAGGACCGATCCCATACTATCGCGTCCACTGATCTCGAGACTCGTAATCCAAGGAGAAGCTTCTCAGATTTCCAATTTTTTATGGCTCACGCTCTTTTGACACCCGGCTGTCGTATTGCACCAGCGGGCAGCAAGTTGATGCAATCCAAGGTGGCATCTAGATCCACAAGTTGTTATTTTTCAATTTCGTTTCTCTTTTTCCCTCGAAGCTTGTGCTACATGCTGCACCGCTTAATGATATTCGGAGCCAAGTTGTCGTACGACTCGCATCGTATCATCGTCGGCGTCTCGATTCACCTGTACTTTTTTTTATTTTTGCCTTTGCCGTTCGAACGAGCTCTTCTTACTTCTACTTCGGCAAGCGCGATTAAGGTGGTTTACAATTGACGTCGTTCTGGACGTTTCGCATACCTAATGCGTTTATTTGGACAATTTAAGGAGGGTAAGAAAACAATCGGGAATTGAATCGAGCCCTGGCACGCCGCACAAAGAGAAAGAAAGAGAATTGGTGTGAGTTGGAGAAAGGAAACAGTAGAAGAAAATAAAAGAAAATAAAGAAAAAGAGAGATACTGGAGAATGAGAAATCTCTCCCTTGCGGGAGGTGGGATGGGACCAGTTATGGAGATGAGAGAACCAGTGGACAATGCCTTATTTCGGACCAAGGCCTGAATTCATAATCCTCATTCCCTCGAACGACAGCACAATGATCCAAATATGTTTTCTGTATAACAAAACGCTCTTATAAATGTTTATCATTAATTTAAATATTATCTGATGCGGATGGCATTTGGCGGTGGATCTACTCGAGGCTGGATGAGGAATGGTTCTAAGTTTTTTCACTGTCTACAGCAGAGATCGCTTTGGTATCATTCAACCCTGTCTTATTCAATTCACCAAACGAGGCGGTCCTTTTGTCCCCCCGCTCGTTCTCAGGAAGTTAAGAATGAATTAGTTCAGAAGCAAACTTACCGATTCAATACTTTTTCATCAAAGATTGATTCCAACTTTTCTTTCATTGATATATAGGCTTGAAGAACACACGTGACTTTGACTTCGCATTTGCTATACGACGCATTATTGAATTAATCTGAACTTTCAATATTCCCGATGGCCTCGACGAGAACGCATTGATCCTGATCAACATGAAATCGCGAGGGCTGGTTAGCAATCTATCCGCTACAACGCGAACAACAAGAAAGCTCCGTTCAAACTTCAAGCTTAAGTAATTGCCAGTGAGCGGCATTGCACTTCGAAAGTGGACGATGCATTTGCTTGAAGCTTCTTCCCGTATACACTACATAGCTTCTTCTCTTTTCCTCTTTGCAATTCTGTCTCTCTTGTTCGTATGGGTATTGGGTACATGCACATCACTACACACTAGTATAAACGGTTTGTACTCTTCTCTCAAGACCACCCCAGAAGCTACTCTCCAACTTAAGTCTACAAGATTTCCATCTAATGAGGTAGTCGGCATATCGACGTCGCGAGATTACGAGGACATGCATCTGTCCTTGAAAAATCAAATCTTGTTCAGACTAATTGAATAATTGTCATTACTTCGGTAAACGTGTTACATTCTTCCAGCAAGAGTCACATTATTCAAATATAAACCTATCGAAAGGATCCTCTTGTCACAGTGACACAACGATTCTTTATTGTTGATGATCTGATAAATCTTAAGAAGATTATGTTCCCACAATCGACTCATGCTTTCAAAGTAAAACTATTTCAAGAGGCTAAGGATAATCTGAAAAGGATTGGAAGTTGATGATGACTCTTTGAAGCTTAGTGAGTTCTTCCATATCAGATTTCATTCATTTCGAAATTGGAATTTTTCTCGAATATTACATACAAAATTATTAAGTCACTTTTGTGATTCACTTATGTGACTCACTTTTGTGAGTCACCTGTGTAAGTCACTTAAAATAGTCAGACATTCATTCCCTGGTTCCGAGTTTTCATATGATTTTAACGTATATCCTCGGTAGTGATTTTGATATACATCAGCTTCATTTGCGACCTGGCATTTGGGTAAGGATGTAGCAATTAGGGAATGACCCTTGAGGGCCCAAAGCCACGGAATGTGATCTCGGGCCAGTAGTGAACCGTGAGCTGAATCCTTGGTAAAGTCAACACGAAGGCCAACGTACGTAACGAAGGAGCATGAGGTGGAATCGCTTCCAGGAGCTTCTCAGATGGAGAACAAGATCAGTAGCAACCAGCCTCAGAGCGATAAGAGCAGACGTGGAGAAATGTTGTCGACTCTTGTGTATATAAACCGATCTCGTAAAACTGGCCCACTCGTTATCTGGTATCTTTTGGTGTTTGAATTGGTACGCCAGACACGGTCAGGAAAAAAGAGTAGAATGAAAAAAGCAAGGTAAGAGTTGTCCTTTCGTTTACTGCTGACTGTGTCTCGACATGTGTACCTATTGTGAGAGCAAAGAGTAGAATCTCTCAATAAACATGGATTTTCTGCTGCCGGATTTTATAGCTGGAAAGAAGAAAACATATGTAAGGAAAGTAATTTTGGAAGTTGTATCTAGGGAGGACTACATTCATCGGTAACAACCGATGAATGTAGATATCAGGGAAGTTCTGTTTCTTATTTTCAGTTCATTAGATTGTAAGAAACTTTATCTCCACGATCAAACGTGAGAAAATAATGAACGATTCGCGTAGAGTGGAGAACATAGAAGGAACAAGTGGAAGGAGCAACACGGTAGCCGTACTTAGCGTCGGAATCCAGTTTCTTGAAGCGTGATGCCGGTTCAACGTATCGCATGTTACGTTCAGGAATCTCTCGATCGGACGGCCTCCGTTGGGGCGAAGCAACGTTATCGGACCTCAATGGATTCTCGTAATTAATATAAACGAGTATGGTTACCGTTAGATCGTTCGCAAACGACCACTGGTCGCTCGACCGGAAAAGCTGTTGTGGTGGGAGAAAGAGAGGGAATGAATGACTTCCCATATTTTATGAAACTCCCCTAAATAGAACCTATATTTGGGCGACAAGAAATGACTTAAATTCTTCCAATATCAAAATTGTCAATATCAATCATCTGGACTCTATTGACCTCTCGACATAATTACATTCATAATTATAAACCCGCTACATATAGGATTTTTAAAACTAAGTAGATTATCTCTTCAATATACGATTAAAATTCATTATGCACCGCAAAGTATTTCAATCGCAAAAAATTCTCTGTAATTCAGGAAGTAATCTGTACTCGAAACTTGTAATCAGTTTTAAATTGCATAATATGAAAATCAGTCGAAGGATAATTACATCCTGCCTTGTATTATGTGTAAATATCTCAAGTCCTCTTTTTAAAATAATGCTTTAATTTTATGCCTAGTTCTTCCTTTGAAATGTCTGTATTTATTTTTTTCCAGTTATACTCGTATGTATATGGTTGCGTTTTGCTCTGAGATGAAAATATCAGACTTATTTTGATCGTAAAATATAGAAGGTAGTTGATTTGAAGTAGGTGGAAGTGCAATGAAACGTTGCTAGGAAACCGTCATGCGGAGTACTCCTGCAGCATGGTTTACTTTATGTTCATATGTTCGTCGTGAGGTTGGTTTGTTCCTTTGCCGCAAGGAGGAAACTAAGTTATTGATATCCTCCACGCAACCGCATTGTCACGGGAGAGAATAAAACTGGAAAACATGTCGATGGATGGTCGTTGGTCGTAGCCTCCAGTCTGCGATTTGAAGTACGAGGGAACACTGCAATCGGATTTACGGCATCTACATGCTCGCGTACACTGGGACTGCTATCTTTGCCGATGATTCAGCACGCCGCTCGTACATTTTGCCCTCGCGTGTCGATGGAAGGACCGATGCGTGCGTTCTCGTTTTACTTGTCGTTACAGCCTTATCAGTTTCACGATTTGGAGGGAACTTAAGTCAGTCATGCATTGCTTAACCAGCTAAATAGTCTCATTTGAGTTCCATTCCCTTCCCTTAATAGGATACTCGATGAAAGAACGAGACTTAAGAAAGTTGAAATCGTTTGGGGTTCCAGAAGCTGGAGAAAGAGAAAGACTCAGAAAATTTTCGATCTACAGGGAGAAATGGGAAAAAAAACGCTTGCCTCTTCCGACACTGAACGGAAATTGAAGAAGTTGCTTGCGAAACGCTCCCGAAAATGATTTATTACTTTATCAGTCCGCATATATCGTCATCTTCCGGTCGCACTTCTCTAGA
The DNA here is from genome assembly GCA_032275145.1 of Synergus laeviventris. Classification (NCBI taxonomy): domain Eukaryota; kingdom Metazoa; phylum Arthropoda; class Insecta; order Hymenoptera; family Cynipidae; genus Synergus; species Synergus laeviventris. Next base: position 6,603,509 of record JAUESI010000033.1, on the reverse strand, counting down.
TATGTCTGGTGTGCATTTTAGCGAAGAGTTGTTTCTCATTTTTCCTGGGATATGACGTCAAATCACACATCTTTACTACCATCTGTGACAAACTGAGCAGGGAAAGTCTTTATCGCGAATAATTTTTTTCTCTGTATTAACTGCGAGGGGAGAATATGAAGGTAGAAAGGTAAAAAAATAATTAAACAGCTGAAATAATTAGCAGTGATCCGTGATACGGATATGATATTGAGAAAAAAAATGCATGCACACCACCTGTTCTTGACAAGTTTCATGTTTCCTTTAAATCAAGATTAAATTACAAATTGGTTCAAGAATTGAAATTAGTACGCCATTGATAGAGTGAATTCAGTTCTTGGACTTCTCTCTCTCCAAGTTTTGAATACATTGAGAAGGTGAAAGTTCAGAGTTCAACGTTCGATGCTGGACGTGGATGATACACCTTGTTTCATCCTTGAATGCTGCCTTGACCGTAGTCATCTTCGACAGGAGTGGCGGGAAGTACAAAGGCTCTGGTTCTTTTCTCTTGGCTTGGAAGCGCAGAGAAGAGAGGTGAAAGAAAGGGAATAAGAAAGGAGGAGAGAACACGCACCGAACAAAACCGTCACGTCGTCGTGACTCGTCAAGACTCATGCAGGGTTCGCGGGCCCATGGTCCTTGGTGTCGAGGCTCGATGGCTCGATGCACCTAAATTAAATTTTAATAAAGACCAATGCGAAACAAAAAGAGTCGTTTATGAGCAAACAATGGTTTTGAATAGGGCGAGCCGTTCGCCACTCAACCAGCCTCCGAGATAATTATATCGAGGCGGCGGCAGCGGCGGCGACGGCGACGACGATGATCCGGAATCTTCGAGGCAAAAACTTGTCCTCGACTGGGTTCCGAGGATCGCGAGTCACTTTGGATTAACTAACTATACGAAGCTTGTCGACAGCCTAGAGGCGTCGCGGACGTTGTGTCGACGGATATTGCCGCAGGTGTCGAGAAAGGCGCGTCCGTTACGCGCGACAAAAGGTGTAATATACCAGCCCCTCGTTTTTTTATTCCTTTCTTTTAGCGCAGCTCACTTTATCGTGGCTACTCTAACATTTGCCCAACAATAGAACATCGATTCCGGGATCTGAAACGTGCCATTATAGCGTTGAGCGGTATCGCGCAGTTCACGGTAAACCTGCGTCGAATTGAAAAACGTGCCAAGAGAGGACGTGAAAACATTCCCGTGAACATTTGCAATGGCAAGGCGGTAATTCAATCTTGTAAATGAGGATGAAGATGTTGGAGGGAAATAAGCGAAATTCGCTTAGCGATAAAATGTCCTCTCTTGGTATGTCTGCTGATGAAGAGGTTGGATTACGGGGGGCCGTGAAGTGCGGAACAGTCGCCTTATTTTATCAATGAATACCTGACGTCGTGTCTGTGATATATAGTCTTTGTATATGCACCTCTATTTGCGAACAGAAAAGATAAACGTTCGAAGAGAGAGTGTACACGATCAAGCATGGCACAAGCGCCAATGAATAATTTCAGTGCGGTACACCCGCAGCATGAGCTTTATTCCGACTATTTCTAATATTTACCACAAGCATGCTCTGAAACTTAAATCTCGTCGCAATAGTCGTTTTCGCAAATATTGCAGAATTTCAATACACGGAATTGCGTCACAAATATCGGGTTTTCAGGAATGTTTGCTATTGGAATTGGACTTTATAGACATGTTCTTATTGAAAGTACTTTAGTCAGGTCATTTTGATGAGTATTTATCTGAGTTGTGCGATGTTTTCTTTAGAATAACTAAATATGTAGAATGCAAATTATAATTATGGGTAATTAATTGGCAATATTTATTTTTTGTTGTAGGATCGACATGTCAAGGATGCTGGCAGAGATCCCCAGATGGATTCAAGTCAAGATTATCACCTGCAGCTGGGCTACGAAAATAAAACGCACACAGTTTTGCGTTTCAGCCGACAGTACGATACTTGCGACCCTCGTGACCTCAAGATTACGGTAAGCTGTCTGCTTTACTGAACTCTCAAGTCAATTGTTGGACTAAATCTCAAGGATCCTCTCTTATCCGACGATTTGCAGAGGGGATTTACCTTTGCACTTTCTCCATTTGTTTTCTTTTCAATTCATATTGAAATGGATTTAGCGTAACTTATATACATTTCTGAATCTCGGAAACTTTTAAATCAGAAATCTTTGCTAATTCTCTTAAAGAGATGCTGCGAAATCTTAGAAAGACTTGTAGAAGATATTAGTATCGTTAAACAGTTTAACACAAAGAGATCGACGCACGGTCTGACCATGTTAATCACGGGTCACTTAGCACGTGCTTCTTTCACAGAATAGCTTTTTTCTCCCCTCTCTACCGACATCTGACAATACCATAGACTAGGTTATCGCTAGCAGTTGTATTCTCCAGGGGCCAACTACTACTGGTCTCCGTTTGTTATCCTTAGAAGTAAACGAGAACAAGGGCTCCTCACCAAGTAGGCCGTTGAATCCTTGAATGGCTGCTGATTTTTTTTTTTTTTTTTTTTTTTTTTTTGAGACCCTTCTTCTCTTGCGGTCAGCCTCGATCTGACCTTGTTCACTAGCAGACAAACGTGGTCATTCCATCACGAGTATCGCCTTGGACTCTTGGAGGGTCGACCACGAAAGTTGTTGAGCAGTATTGTATGTCAATAAAAATCGACCAAGCGTCCAACATATCGCAGGATTTCTCTTAGCGCCTGACAATCTTATACGGCTCAGTGCCTCTTTGCTTCGTAAACCAACAACCCTCCCTTCACAGGACTGTCATTTCAACACAAGTATGTCTATCGCTCCTTTGTGAACCTAAAAACATCTTCCACCGGTTGAGTCATCAAAGCAGAGAAGTTTCAGCGAGAGTAAAATAAACTCTTGTGATTCTATCTTCTTTCTGCGACAAACGACAACTCTTTTCGTTATCTGATCATGTGATCTATCGAGACTTGCCGCTGTATTTTTATATGTTAACTTCTATCTTCAACGGCAGATCTACGGGCAACTAGACCCCTATGCTAGGGTTACCAAGGCGTCTTATTTCGTTCGTGATCGGCCATATCTTCCCAGCAAGGCTATAATATAGACAGTTGAAGGGGGGGGGGGTAATTTTTAACGGGAGTCTACCTTGACTCCCTCCAATTAACTTTTATTGAAAAAAATCAATTAATTAATCTAAAGTCGTAAACTATTTTCTTAAAGGTGCTTTTACTCCCGAAAATGGATGACTTGGAATCTTCTTATTTAATTACACGAAACAATCTGAAACTAAAGAAGTTTTCCAACCCCTCTTGAGAAACTAGAGAGCGGACGTGAATCGACGTTAGCGTTTCGACGTGAAGTTTTTTTTACACCGGACGAATTTTTTTCCCATTGTACTAGGACGGATATCGTTTAATTACAAACCAGCAAAAAAGTAGATCTAGTTTCGAAAGGTCGACTTTTAATGAAATTTCACGAATTCCCGTCGACGCGACTCTTCCTACACGCGTGCCAAAGAATTCATGACGTGTTTTTTCAGTAAAGAGGATTTACACTTTTTCGTTGGTATGCCAGGGCCGTGAAATCAAACTATGAGCAGGGTGGCGACTTGACCGACAAAACCAGGAAATGACCACGAATCGTTAAAAATTGTTGGCTGTGGATGAGTAGAGGACGTCAATTACACGTCAAAATGAGGCGTGATGTATATTTAACGCATAGACTTACATATAAAGCTTTCATTGTTCTAAAGCATCATCTAAAACCGAGACTCTTATCCATATTGTCTGCTCTGAATCCATTGTTATTCAAGCTGACGACTGTAGTAGATTAATCGAATAAACGTCAAATTAAGCGGCGTTCTGCCCTAACCCGTTTACACGAGCTACGATCGGATATTAATATTGCGTGACTGCAATATCGGCGGCTTTAATATGCAGACAGCTTGATCAGGGAGGTATGGAAATGAACCTCGGCACGAGAAGCGCAGGAGTAACGTGGCGACGCGCCAGCAAATTTCCAACTCTCTGTACTTTCGATATCACCGCCACTCGTAACCCTCAAGTTCGATTAAGGCCCCTTTTCCGATCGAATTAATACTTACGCTCGGGAGCGAGTGATGCTTTATTTTTTATCAGAACTTCACATAAAAATATGAAGATGCGAAATAGTCTACACTGTGAAAATTTCCGAGGAACTTTTCCTACAAATTGTTAGGACGCTAATTTCCAGGTGAACGGGGGAAGGAAGTTAAAATTCCCAAAGAAAGTTACGTCATTTGTAGATGATAATTGGAAATTCAATGTTTTGAACAATTTCAAAGATTTAGAGAATATTTCCTAATTTTTTCAATTAACTACTAAAAACACAGAAGTCGTGAATTACTAAATTGAATAAACTAACCTTTGTCTATGGAAAATATTGCTAAAATCTTACAAATGTTTGTAATACAATAATTCTATGATCAACATTAAGTTTTCATTTAAAAAAGTTTACCCCGAATAATGAAAAAAAAGTGAAATTAAAAAGTTAGATAGTTTATCGTCAAAAGGACAGTTTTATGTAATTACCGCAGGTGTTTATTGAGCGAAAAAGAGGAGAACGGGTAAACCCCATCAACGTCCGATAAATTACGAAATCGCGTAAAAGAAGAAGCTTTTGCACGTGCCGCTGAACCTTTCGCAGTTCCTAAAGCGCATATATAGTCTATGGGTTTAGAACACTTGCAGCGATATAGAATGGATAACGTATATACGTGTAAAGTGCTTCGATTCGACAACTCTAAGAAATTTCATTTCGAAGGACTCGCCGATTCTCTCGAAAGTACTTTTCCTTTTTTGTCAAGGATTCTCCTGAGGGAGAAACCGGGAAAAGATGCATTGAATACGTATACTGCAGAGGAAAGTGTGTATAGAGGTACGAATGAACGATAGGGAGATTGGTGTGCCTCTTGAAGGTGGGATTGGTTGGTTGACCTGGTTCTACATCTATTCCAGCCCTGTCGTAACCGTATCTAGTTTACCACTCTATCTGGATTAGGTCCGTACGCGAACTGGCCGATCGCAATTTCGAATAGTCGGCCAAATGAAAAAAGAAAATCGAATTTGACCGACGCCCAATACTGCGACGCCAGGTGTGGAAGACCTTATCGTGCCGATACGATATATGGCAAAGAGGGCACTATCTCCAACCCAAGAACTCGAATTACTTGAAAAATCTCACGGATCTGGATTTCACTCTGGTTCGGTTCGAGAGGTGGGGCTGCGGAAAATCGCTTCCTCCGACTGACTTTATCCGATGAATTGGGCAAGAACGTATTCCCAGATTTCAGCGATTCAACCCAGATTCTAGACAGATAAGAACTGAGACCAAAGATTCGACTTGAAACTTCTTTATTAAAAATATTTTCTCGCTTGAATTTCTCTCAATCTATTGATTAGACCAAGAATTTACTCTTTCATAAATGACGTTGATTTTCCTCAGGAATTTTTTATTTATCATCATCAACGATCTCACGAGGGACTCGGGAAAGAATGTGCTTTTCAAGTCTTTGAAAATTAACGATTAAGCAAAGCGAATAGTCTCTGTAAGTTTTCCAATCGCAGAGAAACTTACGAACAACCATTTACCTGGGAAAATTTACTTCTTAAATGTATACCGGAGTTCAGTATTGTCAGCCACAAAGATGTTGAAGTTAAGGTCCCTTTGGAAATTCTAACTAACCTAGAGTGCTCCTCTCTTTCTCGGTCCGATGTCGAGCTACATTCATTTTCGAGAAACCAGCGAATTCCAAGTTTGGAACTATTTGCAAGTTAAAGTTCAGTCTTCATAGTCCAACACTCGGAAATCTTTTTGTTTGGGTAACTTTTCATTACAAGTAGTAGTAGCAGTAGTAGCAGTAGTAGTTTAGACTTGGTCAATTTTTAATCAATTAACCCACGTCTGGGGATCTCTTCTCGGAGACATAAAGTCTTACAAATACGACTGACCGATAAAACGAGAACGAGTCCAATTAATCGAATAATTTCCTGAAAGGAAGTAGAATGAATTTCAGTTTTAAGAGGATTTATAGGGTTTAAAGCTTTTGTCATTTGTACGTAGAGGATTTAAAACTGATCTACCGATATTGACTTTATGAGGATCCAAAGTACTCTTCTTCGACCGCAAGATAGATTTACAGCATGTAACCCTCGTTCACAGCGCAGTTAAGTGCACGTCCCGATATTGTCTAAGTCGGGTAGCAAAGTTTGATTAAATTTCCAGGTTTTACGAGGATAGGTCGCAGCCTGTATAAGTTTACTGCATCTTCGAAATGGGCGAGGTCGACGAAAATAACCGTTACGTTGAAGTGTAACATACTCTAATAGTGACACAGGGTAATTCTAATAACACTTACTATATTTCGTTTTCGACACAAGGGTTACTCTACTGTACATTTAGGTTGAGAAAAGAGCAATAAACACACTTGCCACCTCATATGACTGCATTGGAATTTCTAATAAGAGGTCATGTTTGGTCATAAGGTCATGTTTGTTCCAGTTATTTTTCCTGTTGCTCCGGTATTGTTTATCGTTTACATACATTTCGAATTAAACCACAGGAAGGGAGCTTAACTGCTTACACCGAAGCTTAAATTAGGTGGTGTACTCCCGCAAGCCGCTTGGTGCTGCGTTAACCAATTTTATCGTGAACGTTAGACATGCAAATTAGCTGAATACAAAATAAGCTAATGTAAAACGGAAGCGATCGTATTCTAGAGTATGAGGTCGAGGGGTTCAATACTGAAGGAGTATATATAGGGTGGTAGTGGCACGGTCATGCTATCAGACCTGCTTTTTTTAACCCATCACCTTCTTACAAAGCTTTCAGCCACAATCTAATTCCCTTCTCATTTAAACGACAGGTTTCTACAAGCATCTTGCAAATTACTTTCATTAAAAAGAACCATGTAAAAAACAAGATTTTTTCGGACTTAAAAAGATTCTTTTCTTGCAACCAATTTGTTGAAGAATTCTTTGGGTAATGATAACTTGTCCAACGTTATACATTGAAAACATATGTTCGTCACAAACCCTCTTCGTCGAAAGACAAGAACGTGCTACGACGTTGCAAAAAAGACACCGCTGATTCGCGACAGTAGAACTTCAAGATTTTGGACCACCCAACTTGCAGAATATCTTTCCCCTCGTGACAAGTCTTTTACTAGTTTACTTCACCAAAACACAACGTTGATGATTTTTAGTTATTCGTATAGAATATATTCAGGATGGTCAGTCAGGGAAAATGATTTTCCAATTTGGATAATGACACTTTCATATTTCTTTACTGTGAATTGCTTGCTGTTTCATTTAAAGCTCGAGTGTATTGTACTTTCACCAAAGACCATCTGCCCTGCCAGATGTAATTGTAACCTCGTTAACTCTGTGAGGCAACGCCCGTTGGCAGCGTTAATGCACCTATTATGTCTGCGGTTATCCTTCAAATCAGAGTTGGCGCAGTTAAGCGAGGCGGTGAGTTATTAGCAAGGTAATCTCGATCTCCACAGAATGCTGATTTGCTTTTACAGGACATCTATCCACGTGCGAAGCAATGAGCTCTCGTAGATCGCTTTTGGGTGGAAAAATATTTAAATTTCTTGCTAAAGAGTAGAGTTTTAATATCCAACAGAGATAGCTCTATCTGTACCTTCAATGATTGAAATCATAAAACTTATTCCTCACACCAGTTGGCCATGCAACGGGAGTCAGCTTGCCTGTTGAGTTAGTATTGAAGTTTCATGTGCTTCGTCGTAATTTTGTTCCTCTCGAATCGTGCAAACTCATTGGAGCAACTTTGGAAGACGACTTCCCACCCGGAACACACTCAGCTCTTCCCGCCCGCGATCCCTTTCCTCTAGGCAACCTACGAGAACGTTCAAGTTAAACGAAGCCTTAATCCCGAGCAAATATCTAGGAATCGACGATAGTTTAACTAACTTACGGGCGAACAACTCCCTCCCAATTCCGACCTCGAGAACCTGACATAATATATCGTGAAAAAGCTCAATACTGATAAGAATCCCAACCTCAATTCGATTCCCTCTATCTTCTCGAATTAAAACTTTTTCTATTCCTGGACTCAATCATGTAACTTTCCCATTTTTCCATTTTCCCACATTTCATTACAATTTCTTATTTATTTGTTTGTTTTATTAAGTAATCTATATCAATCTTTTCAAACCTTGATTCTAAACACCCTGTTGGCGAATTTAGCCTAAGACACTTTATTGTGGCGCGTTTCTTTATCCAGCGATGAGCGTCTGCAGAATCAGGATTCGTGGATACCTTACTGGGGGTTTGCTGGTATCTCTGCTTCTGCTCGTGTCGCTGGTTCATTGTTCCATTGTATTCGGATCAAGAAACTCGGCCTGGAAAAAAGTGCTTGTCCTGAAAGACTTTCGGTGCATATATGTCTTCGGAACGAAAATACCAAAGTGCAACATGTATAAAGTACGTAGGGGTCTGAGTTGCTATCGGAATATTGGTTAAGTCGATCTGATGATATCTCTCTTGCTGACGAGTTCTTTCAGACGCAGAGGAAAATGGAACAATGATTGGATCGGATTTGTATTGAAGAAGGGCCGAGGGGAGTGGAAGAAGCAACTTGCATATTGCATTCTCGATACCTACTTCAATGTCTATACTCGCGTCAGCTACTGTCGTCTATCGGTTGCCACTTCTGAAAACGTTGAGCAGCACCTGTACGATGAAAATGGCTTCGCACTGAAAATGCCATCACTTCCAGAATTATTTAGAGAGTGAAATGGATACAATGTTGGTGTAGAATAATTAAAGAATCGTTTCGCCGAATACTTATTTGGACATGCTGCTCTGCAGGACAAGTGCAATTATGCTCAACAGTTCTGTGCACAATTGCCCATGTAAACAACCGGGGTTGCTTCTAAATAACCAAAACGCAATTAGCTTCCCATATTGCGTTTCCGGAAGGCTTCTTGTCAGGAAAATGTGGTAAATAATTTATAGAATAAAGCTCCTGACTTTATTTCGTATTTAATAGACTTTAATTTTTGTTGATTTAATCACTTTAATTACTCATAAAGTGTCTTCCTGAAACCTATTAGCCTAGATTCTGCTCTTGGTAATATGTTTCTAGAGTTGATAAAGATACAATGATGTAAACTTTGTTTAATCTGAACAACTTTTCATACTATACAATGAAAGCTTATAAAAAGATTGCGGTCGTTGTCTTGCGATTAAACACGTAGCATAACTCGTGCTATAAAAAAAGTATCTCTAGTTGCGATAGGGGTGTTAAAGTGTGACGAGTGATATTTATGACATATACGTGTACCAAGTATATAAGCTTATATTTTCATCAGCACTTTAAGAGCCACGTGTCTGCAGGTGGTTGGAAGGTTTGATCGATTATCTGGGAAAGGCAATATAAAATAGGAAAAAGGAAAAAGGGTTCAGGAATAATTTAGAAGGTGTGAGAGCTCTTTCTAGTATACATATAGACAATTGCGAGTGATTCTGCCATGAATAACAGCACTATTGTTGTGTAAGAACCTTCGAGCTTCTTAATTATACAGGAGTCTAGGTTCCTACTGAGTACCTTGGTGAATGCTCGCTTTCGTGCATATCCGAGACAACCACGTACACTCTTGAAGAGGGCAATAAACCTGACTTTAATATGTTACATATGTTGTTGCACGAGTTACTTCAATCCAAAGAATTGATCGTCGACGAAAGTACCGTAGTTTGCCTTAGCTTTTTGTGATTCTCTCAACCAAACCAGCAGTTTGCTCTCATAGCGTAAATTCTTTTTTCCCTTTTAGCTCTGTTATGACGAACTTATATGATGAACACTACAGCGAATAGAGTGTGTATGAGAACTCAAACAATAAAATTGTCTAAAGCCGCTGCTTTACGTTTGCTTCGATTATCCCTAGTAAAGCTTGACTACCAATTGGCTCTGAGCTAGTTTAGTACTAGTTTGGAGCTAGTTTAGAGCCAATTGAGACTTCGTAAACAACTTCCTTCCTATTAACTTTGCAGGGCCTTACATCGAGTTTCAATAATAAAGTGAACAATTCGGTAAACAAGAATAAGTTTTAATGCAACTAGTGACCGAGAAGAGTTTTAGAAATTCAATCCCTCAGAATTTAAATTGGTTTTTCTATATCGAAGAATTGAATCGACAGAAGCTTATTGAGACTCGTTCTCGATAACCATCTATTTGAATGTCCTATTTGAAACTCGTTATGGAAAAAATAAATGCTCTTGCTCGGAAAGACGTGCCCGGAGCTACAAATCCGACGGGCAAGATTCAATATTTGATTAAACAGAATCATATCATCCATATCAGTGTCAGATGCAAATTTTATTAATGTGGAAATATTTCATGTTTAAATTCAAAACTTTAGAATAGAATAGAAGGCTTGAATAGTGTACAAAAAATATGTCTCATGGTTGGCAAAGTTCTTAGCACTTTTTTATGATTCGGAGTAACATGTGTAATTAATTAATGTCGAGAACAACAACCCGGAAGAAATTCTAATTACCGTCTACTTTACTCAAGGAAAGCAATGAGTGAAGATGGACTCTTTTATTAGGACCAGGTTACAGATGGTTGCTCTCACGAGCAGACCTCGTAGCGTATTCTGACCGAAGTATAGGTACATTTCCGAGCTTTCGTGAGCTCTTGGAACAACGCATGGGGAAGAGACTTACAAGATTTACTGCTGAATCGAGTGGCCGTTTGGTAAAGTAAAGTAGGAGAAAGAAAGAAACCTTTTGGGAAAAGTAAGAGGGTGAAAAATAGAGAGAATCGATTTATTTTCTTGATTAGGCAGATAGCTGCAGTCATTCAAAGCTTGTCTAAATAGATTTTAAGAGAAAAAATATCGCTTAAGATCGAAGTTCAAACTCGAATGAAAGTGCAATCTTATCGTAGTATTCTACTTAGGAATGTTCTATATCAGGTTTTCCTATCAAGATGTAGAGACGAATAGCATGCCGTAGGCAATTACCGATACTTGATAATTGGCTCCTGGTTTTCCTCGTCACAAACCAATTAACTTTGGTTCAAATGTAGATACTGTTTAGCCCGATCGACATTCTTTTATTTGTTTTGCTTATCCACATTGAGTACATTTTTCTTTGCGAAAATTCATTGTTGCCACAAGCTTCTACAACTTTTTTCCAACTTGCGTGAAGACTACTTCTTTTATAACCCTTTACAACTACGTCCACCACGGTACTGTTGAACTTGTAACATGTATTTAAGTTAATAACTCAAAAACTTGGGCAACCCTTCTTTGTAAGAAATTAGCATTCCGTGACTTGCAGTTATGGATTTCATAAAAGTGTGCAATATGTGCAAAGAAAGTTCTTTTCGTTTTTTTTACACTATTTAGAAGGCAGTTTTTTTTATTAGGAAAGTCGTTTACAAGTCGAAATAGATTGAATGAATAGAGGTAGGAATTCTTGTCCCTATCCAATTCAAGAAAACGGTGTCCAATTGTTCTAAACGACCGAGATAAACGTAGGCAAAGGACCAGAAAGAAGGTATGATCTTACGTGGAACGATTATCGAGAGACGTGAAAGAGTGCGCGTGAGGAGCTTGCTAGTTTAACTTGAATCGATTGTAACTTACGACAATTTAATTCCACTCTGTAACCCAGTCTTCACAGGATTCCAAATCCAACTTGGCGAGCTTCGGATTCCGTCTAACTTTCTTCGTTTCTTTTAATCAATTACACTCGAAACTGTGTGCCAGCGACATTAGGAACGGAATCAAAGAACTAACGTTACTTCTATTTTCGGTCCGTCGCCTTCGAATAAGAAGAAGTCGAGAATTATAATCAATTCCTCATTTATAGGAAGACGTTCTTTCGCAAAAGAATGTCAAGTACTATCAATCTTTTGCACAAAGAATCGATCATGAATTACGCCATCTGGCTTTTTACGTATCTCAATGTTTTCCTATTGTGTAGTAAAATATTATTCACATAATAGTGCGATTTATGGCTCCAATCGTGGGAAAATAATTCATTATAATGATTATTTGCGATGCGTGTGGTCGTAATTTCTACCCCTGTTGGTCAGGGGTTGTCGCGTCACGCCACATTTGTCAAAGGGGAAACCTTGTCCTTTCTATATTCACGATATGTCACGGCCATTCCTATGGGATAGATCAGGTGCTTTGAATCGTTTCTTATCTTTTCCCAAAATCCAATCTTATTTTCTGTGATCTTATCCCTCACTGGGACTGTCACATTTACAACCCAGCGCGTAAATCCTCTCACCTGCTGGGTAAGATGGAGCGTCTGATATATCTGACGATTTAAAAAGTTTCTTTCTTCCGTTAACCAATGTTTTTATTAATTCAACCTTGCATACATATACCAGATTGATATTCTTCAATTTTTTCCTGATGCACAGTCATAATAAATCATGCAGCTTTTCCAACTTGGATCGATTCCAAGGCAGAAAGCTAACTCCATCGAAATAAGATCAAACGCACGTTCTTCCTGAGTCATGGACGCGAATATCGATATCAGAACTAAGTCGGATTATTCGAGGAGAATTTACCTTGCACGTAATTCAGTTGGACGTCAAATAGATAGCATATCAATGGAAGACTAGGGAGAATGAGAAAGTCTGTAAACTTGCTCGTTTAATAATTCGCAATATCATGTTAGTAGTCCTATTTTCGCAGTTTAATAATATCGAAATTGCTATCGGGTGCACAATTAATATAGCTTAACTTCTTTTTTTTCTCTTTCTTTGATATTTTACTGAACCACCGGTTAGATCAAGTTCTGCTGAGAAGGACATGAGAAAATTGAGCTTAATCTTGGATGAATCATGGAGTCAACGTCGCTTTATTACCGTAATTTGTAAGGCGTCTACATCTCGCGAAACGAGGGGATTCGTATGGAAACAGGAGGGGAGCAAATGTTGAAGGTTTTCCAGGAAGGCGCTTCTTTAATCTCGTGAGGCTTTGTTTCATAGAAGGCGATTAATCCTTCCTTCTTTTTTCCCCAATTTTTGCATATCTTGTTGATGACCTCAGCAAGCGAAAAATATTTTAGCTGTCGAAAAATAAATGGCACTTATGCTTCTGCGCATTTAACCAGTTTTTTGTAACAAATAATTAATTTATTAAACAAGAGAGTAATTAGAGGAGTAAATTTTCACCCTTTTGGTATGGTATGGTCATTAGAAGTAAAATTACAAATTAGGACTATAGAATTTCCCCAGATATATAAAATACGAATTGTTACAAGTGCCATAATTCAGAAATGCATACAAATGGCTTTCTATCTTAAATCTAAAGTGGTTGAAGTCTTGGTTTTTCTAACATTACTTTTTTTTTTGTTTCAGAATGACACCATGCAAGTCGTGTGGCAGTACAATGCCGATGAGCCGGTATCCGCAGCTGGTGTTCTTCCAGCTCATGGAGCCGTGCGAGGGTCGCGACCTCTTTACTTGGTACAGAGGGACGGTCAACCGAAACGCAGCTCACGGAACCACGAGAACGATCCAAACCTTCAGGTGTGGAACGTCTTGAATCACCAGGTGAGTGACCTCAAAACTTCGTTAAACTACTGTCTTAATTATCCCAAGAATACGAAATAGCTGAAAGAAAGAGCTAAGACACTGAAATATTTTTAAAAAAATTCGTTTTTTCTTATCTTAACAACTCTTAGACTAGAAAATTACGGAAGTAGACATTATGACACAGACAGCGCAGTTGAATACAAAGGCAGGCGTTACGAATCTTAATGCTTGAGTTCATAAAGAACGGGTTAAAATTCATTATAATTGTTAGGAAATTCACAACTCTGCACAAAGGCAATTAGACAATCTTTAATTAGAGCTCTGGCAGGTCGAGATTTGCCAATTAGTGTTATCACCGCCTTGTTATTAATAACACTCAGTATTCCTATCACGTGTAGATCCGCCAGGTAATCTGTTACGTAACGAACTGCATAATTCTATTGTAATGGGCGAGTTCTTCACTCCGAAGTGGGAACATAACAGAAATTAAATACCTGGAATTGATTCATAAATAAATTAGATTCATGAGAATAAATTTCATCACAAGCATTTCCGACGCTTGACATACTTCTCTCGTTTCGTGTGAAGCGATCAGTATCAATTTATATTTGAAAAGGTATTGAACCAACAGAGGACTTGTGATATATAACTTTTGTTTCGAATAGTTTTAACAGCGACAAAGTGGATTCGTGTTTCCGCACGTGCGGTTCCTATTTAGTCTTTCTTTTCGTTCGTCTTATTTCAATTCCCTTCGGGTAACACTAATTAGAAGTAAGTTCGAGCTTGGCACGGTGAAACGGCTGCACTGCTCTGGCCTAATTCAACCCTTGTATATATATTATATATATATACATCTATATATATGTGTGTGTTGTATATAGAGAATACATAAAACGGACATGAACAGCGAAATTAGCATTGTCCGATTTTACGATAGCGCCCCCATAATCTATGACCTAGCGTCGCTAATGAACGAATAGTTTTTGCCGGATGTGACCCCGACTGGATTTATATCGTCATAAATTCGGTGCACAATGCCAGCGAGTTTCATCCGATAAAAATCCACTCCCACCCGCTCGCAAATGCGTTCGAACATTCGTCTCACGTGCATAGTGCAATCGGGTGCTTTCCTCGCACGCGCCTTTCACACGTGACAAAAGCACCCAACACCCCTTAACCGCCTATCCTGTCCACAAAAAAGCTTGTTTCTCCAACTCCTTTGCAATAAGTGTCTAACCGGTTAAAATAAGCATGGCACTAGCTACCTTGAACATGTGTAAAGAATAATTAGACTGGTTGTGTCAACCTATGTTTCCTGGTGGTTAGTCGTCTATAATTAGCAAGAACATGTTAAAGATTCGGTAGATAATTGGACGATAGGTAGATTAAAAGAGATTTTCTGGATGTTTCATTGAAATGATATATTTACCCCTGACCTTTGTGGGTTCAGATTTCTTCTGTCGTTTCTCATCAATGTGAATTGCAGAGATTTATTATATCTAGTTTTTCATGAAGAAAGGAGTAATGGGTATAAAAGAAGAGAGTACGCGTTTAGTTATCTGTAACGATGTTTGCTTTCTCGGATCGATTCACTTTGCTGCTTGGTCAGACGCAGTCATATCCTCGGGCGCGTCTGCATTTAGCAACGAATGGCCCGGCTGGGTAATCTCAAAATCGTTAATTTTGCAGAAATACGTGGGAAAATTGCAAACTCCGCGAGCTCTTTTGTTCAGTGGAGTGGCTAAAAAAGAAATCTAGGACAGGATGGAAAAAGTCGGGATTTTTATCTTCAAACACCGGTCGGTAGATGAGATGCTCTTTGCGACTTTATCCCTTTAAATTTTCATAATTTATATCTTCTAGAAAGTCGAGATCAAAGTTGATATATGTATTTCAATTGAATTTAGAAAGATTGCTTCTGTGAAACAAGAGGATGCTTTATTCCTATAACTTGAGTTGTTTTAAAATCTACTGAATAGTTCGTTACTTTCAGGAAATTATGTCTTTTTTTGCACTCGTTCTTACAATAAGCCCTATATCGAGCGATTTTTTTCCTTTTCTAGGTCGGCTCTGGCACAAGGCAGAAGCACGATAATTGAATCGGCGCCTCGATATTCGTTTTTCTTGCGTTCTGCGTTGCTCCTCGTCTGCGGGAAGCGGGAAGTCAGTGAAAAAGTTGACAAGCGCGCAAAAGTCCCTATCCGTTTGAGCCGAAGTTTATGCTTATCAGAAAAAATTATAATTGTAAACCGTTTTGTTTTTGTGCCTTTTTAAAAGATTAAAATATAGAATGTAACATACGGAAGAAAATCCTCTTTTAATGATCCGAAAGAAGAAAAGTTGTCACACAAAGCTTCTTTGCTCGAGATTTTAAGTTATAGCCCTTGGAAAATTTTGAAAATCAAAGTGTGTCTTTACTCTTTCTCTTACAGCGTCTTTTTCGTCAAGAGGGAGCGCTTTGTTGAGTTTCTATAAGAGGACGTTCTTATAGTTCTAGAATATTCACCGATTTGAAATACTTGACAATTTTAAAGCTCTTCGCTTCTGCATATAAAATAAACTTTGAATATACTTTTCAGGTTCGCTTACCAACGGAGCAAGATACGCAGCTTTGGTGTCGAGTTCTCAAGATGCCGAACATTCACCGCAAGCACCACGTCGTAAGAGTAAGTCTTCCATGATAACCAACTTATCACTTAAATACGTCCTCGACCCAGTTCGTTAGTGAATGCCACAACTAGCGGAAGGCTCATGCAGAAATTATGGTTGGAAAACTTTAACGGTATTCTCCTGGGAAACTGGACCGTGAACTTCTCTAAATCATACATAAAGTAACTCGAAGGTTCCAATTCTTTATCATTTACTCGAGGTCATTTCGAGTTCAGCTTATTAAGTTCAATTTATTTTGTTCTTTTTATCAAGTTTTCTTTATCGATCGTAGTTTCGAGAAAAACCATTACTTCCTCGGCGTTAAATAACCGGGCAAGCATCATGATTAATGAAGGCGAGACGACGGCGCCTCGTCGTCTTGCGTACAAATGGATGGATCCGGTAGTTCCGGAGATCCAGGACCAATGTCCAGGTTCGATAAAGAGTAACGATGGTTTAAAACTGTTAGGTACGTGTTTTGTGAAGCTGAAGAACGGTAAACAGAATTTTTCACTCGGGTACTATTAATCTTATGATTAATTTTGATAATGGTACTCTTGCTTCAGCTTGTGATATTTAAAATAAAAAAAAAACAATTTTCTTCCAAACTGTAAGAAGTTTTAACTGAAAGACGTACCTAGGGATTAGGGAGTTTAGTATTCAGTAGTGATTACCTTCAAAAGTTAAGCTTTTCTACGAGAAGTAATTAAGATTAAATTGAAGCAAGGGTATTTAATCCCATCTCACCAGAGGTGTGAAGCGCGCGTTGGATTTCTGGCACTATGAAGTTTTCGATATAGTCTCACACTAGTGCCAACTAGTACGTGGATCTCGAATACGATCGTACGTGACCCAACTTCTCGATTCTTGCATTATATGTTCCTATCTATCTAGAGTTGCATTTCCTTGTCGCAGAACATCATCAATAGTTTATAACTTTTGCATCGGTTTACGTAGATTTTTCCAATCAACTCGTGATCATGTATTCATAATACTTGCTTGGTAAACTTTGAATCAATTCCTTTTATTTTTGAAAGTAATGGCTTTATTAATTTATGCAACAGTGACTATACTGCAGAGGTTTTAGTTATATAGTATATTCATCGTAAACGTGGAATGGTGGATGGTGAATTAGAGAAAGAGAACCGCTTAGTGTTCAGCTTATAGGGTCACACTTGTCTGAACTGGGTTCGTTCGATCGGGTTTCTGGACGAGAACTTCGGAACTGCGACACGAATATCTCGTTAGCGTGATTTCGAGAACTTTGAACAAACGAAGCTCTTCTACAATTTGCAGTACGAGCCCGTCATTCAGCCAGGCAGCCAGGAGTACCTGCACCACATGACGTTGTACGAGTGTCGAGGCAATCAGACTGAATTGGAAGCCGCCACGAGGACCACCGGAGCAGTCTGCTACCAACCAGATCAACCTACTACCAAGTGCAGCACTATAGCAGCCACCTGGAGCATCGGTTCAGAGGTATACTAGTCATCCAAAAGTTTTAAACAATTCTTTCCACTGCTTTTCTCCCCACTAAGTTTTGACGTCCCTTCACGGGATCTGAAAAAGTTTGACTTAGTCTTGAGAGTTACAGTTTAATTAACTAAAAATTTTTAAAGACAGGTTTTGTAAAGGATAATCCAACACTTATTAGGCTATACAACATTTTCAAAAGGAGACAATTTACCTAACTCTCCTCCAGTATGGAGCACCTAATGACAATTCATATTCAAAACAAGAAAACTCGCGCAAAAAGCTTTGAAGCAGAGAAGCTCACAAAAGTTTTAAACTACGACTATCGTAATTTCATTCATACCCAACTCATCTACTAGCCGAGTCTAGATTGCTTGTTGCAAACCCTAATTCCTAAGATTATAAACTTCCTCATTCAAGTTTTCAAATCATAAGAAGGTAATTTATAATAGAATAGTGTTCTCAGTAGCGAAGAATTTGCAAGGGCTATTTGCGTGTGCAATCTTGGGTCTCGAATTCAAGTTGCGACGCGAATTACTCTCGTTCCATCGCGTCAGCTAACTTAACTTCTCTCAAGCCATTAGTAGTATCCTTGCATTCGTCGAGATATCCCGCGTCAGGAAGTCCCATTCCCATTTGCTTCTCTGCTCGGTGACTGCACGATGAGTTCTCTCTCTTTTAACCCGAAAGGCGGCGGCTGGAAGACACTAACGCCGCCGTTTGCGATAATCCCGCGAGTAGGGTAATGCATACCAATGGGAGAACGACCACAAACCTGTTCTTCGTGGTCGGTGGAAACGTGAGCTCCCTGCGAAGGTGCAATCTCACACGCGTCCTCTCTCGCGATGCCTATGGACTCTTGCATAAATGCACACACTATCTTTTCTTGCCACACGTTCCCGATCAATGCTCTGTTTTTGCTCTCATTCCTGGCTCGACCGCTGCTCTATACGTCACTTTTATCTTTGCGCAGGGCTTTAATTACCCACCTGAGGCTGGATACGCGCTGGATCCACATGCTGGACCACGCTACTACATGTTGGAGACCCTTTATGCCAATCCGCGAAGGGACGCCTTCATTAACGACAATTCTGGCCTTCGTTTACTCTACACCGACAGGCTCAGAATCCACGATGCCGGAATACTCAGTATAGGCATCGACCCTAATTGGCGCCACATCGTACCACCTGGTCAATCGGAAGTTGTTTCCGAGGGACATTGCATCACTGAGTGCACTGGCCAAACTGTGCCTAATAATGGAATCAACATGTTTGCTGTCATTATGCACACACACGAACTTGGCAAGAAGGTCAGACTGAGGCAAATTCGAGGCGGTGAAGAATTATCGCCTATCGCTGCTGATGCTAACTATGATCCCAACTATCAGGAGTACAGGAGACTACAACGACCCGCCAAAGTTTATCCGGTAAGCATTCATCATTTTTGTTCAATGTTTTTTGTTCAGAGTTTCATTTTATTAGTAATTGTATATTTAACTTCCCGTTCTACAATAATTGTTTTGTTTTATTCGTGGAAAGTAAAGTAGTTTCTTGTCCACTGTGGAACTTGCTTTTCTTATCAGGCGTGTTTCAAGATGTGCTGAAACTGCTGAACATTCCCTGAACTCCACTAGTTCTTAGCCGTCGCGTGACCTATCAGATACTGACTAACTATCTTTCCTGGCCAATCAAATCCCGAGTCGCTTTTTTACGAGAGTTTTTTTCTTTTCGATTGCAGGGCGACCATTTGATAGCAGAGTGTACCTACTCGTCCGAGACCCGATCAGTGATAACCTTGGGAGGATTGACGACGAAGGAAGAGACTTGTCTGGTCTCCGCACTCTATTATCCACGCATCGACTTGTCTCTCTGCTACTCCCTCCCATCTCTACCTACAGTTCTTCACAGCCTGGGAATTCAAAGGCTTATAGAGTGAGTACTTGCTTTTATTTGTACCTGTTGTTTAATGCAACTGACTTTTTTAAAATTCTTTTAAGTATTTCTAAATTTATTCAACAGAAAGCACTAGCTTTCGCTCGAAATGTTTCTAAATTTTACCGACAGGGTTTTTATTAGGAAGTATGCAGCTGTACTGAAATAAATTGTGTAATAAGAATGAAGAATTAATAGGCTATTAGATAGGGTGCGAAATAACAGGCGCTATTGCTGATCACAAAGAGAGATTAACTAAATTCACAGAAGCTCTATTATTTTCAATTGGCTGTTAGCACCGTTTGTCACTGAGTATTCAGGGAGAGTACTGCAGGTCATGCGAAGATTTATAACTCCACTCGTCGCGATGTGCACGTTTTATTGCGTATATGAACTTCTCTCTACGTGCTCATCTGGCAAAGAGATATTCGCATTACTCCTCTTGTCCGAGTGGAAGAAACAATGTTGTGGATTGCGTGATAAAGATGTCTTATTACTTATTCTCGTGTAAGAGACTTAATGTTTCCTACAACTTTTTCAGCATTTCCTTTCTAAAGATTTTTTAGCTAGGAATTAAAGGAAATTAACCTTGAAGCCTGAATCAGAGGAGCTGGAAATAACCGAGAATTTTTTTTTTTTTTTGTTACAGAGGTCCTGGTCCAGTCAAGATTCAAGAGCCTCGGGAGCTCGAAGATATGACTTTAGAGGAACGTTTAATGACCTATGACTGGCAGAGCAGCTTCCAGAGTTTCCAAGATGCCACTCGAAGAGGAACATTTAAACCTCTTTGTTCAAACAGCAAAGGAGTTACCCTACCGGGAATGAAGGTGGAGTCTCACTATCCTAGAATTTTGAAAACTTATCGTGAAACAGTACTCCCGTGTTCGAAAAAGCCTCTCAGAAATAAATTGTCCATGATGCTGAGTGGCGATGGAGACATCGGGGCCCCAATGGACGACAGTGATGAGTCCAACGCTGTGGAACGTGGACAGCTTGTTCGGAACAAAGTGTCCCGCAGTAGTGAAGGTCCAGCGGCCGGAAGTTCCGGTGCAAAGTCAGTTTCCGTCGCGTTATTAGTGGCCGCGATAGTCTTTTCCTTCAGGTGAAGGATGTGCGACATTATTTCTCAGTGAATTTTTTGTTAATCATCATCGCTTAAGCAGACTTCAAGGGAGATGCTTATGTAAGTACCAAGTGAATGGTAAAGTGTCTAAATGATATTCTGGATATCTTAGAGCACACAGGTTCTTTCTTCGAACTTTCGGGTGTCTTTCGATATTTCCATTATTAGACACTTCAGCATGGTTGACTGCAAAGTTTTCCTCAACATCTTTTCATCGAAAGGCATCTTTGAAGGGCGAAGGTACTGATGACGAGAGGGCGTAGGTTCTTGGAATCTCTTCTGAAGAGAGCAAGAGATACACACATAGGCTGTTTATTTTCCAAGTGGGAGTCATTCAACGTTCCCGTAGATATTTTTTCAACCAAAAATGCTGGATGAAAGTGTCATTCAAAATTGCGCGACTCCTAGTACGGAACTTGTATATTTTGTTAATTATATTAGAACTTTTGTCAAAGTCGTATGAGTGATGGTCTTCTTACGAGGAGGAAGCAGGTGCTTCATTGCGAATCTCACGTTGAATAATCGACGATGTACTGATCTAATTTTTAAGTCGCCCCGAGAATTGAGATCAACGCTTGTACAACTTACTTGTATTATTGTGTACAGTTTTTATACATAGTGCTATCCTTTCGCAATTTTGAGTGCGGGGGATGATTATTTATTATTATTTAAAATTGTAAAGAGAGATTATTTTCAATGTTGACTCATCTTGCTTTATGCAAAGAAACATACACTGACTGATCAACTTACACTTTACGTGATTCTATTGTGGAACTTTAAACTAATTTGAAAGGTGCATTATATCTGTTTCTCCAACCTTCCGGAATCAATGGATTAATTGATAATTTTTCATCTTATAACTCTTCTCTGTAGGGAATTTTTTTGTAGATTTTTTTTTTGCAGAAAGTGCTAAATTTGTGAGACTGAACTCATGGGAAAACACAATTGAATATCTAAGAATGAAATATGATAAAAGGTTCCCTCCTAGAGCATAGCATTTCACCTAGCCGACTAATCGATATTAATATGTCGTGTAGTAATATTTTACCATTTAATGTGATCATTATTCATAAATGTCATAGGGCATCTGTGTGTGTAGTAGAGTAAGGCAGACTTAATCCAGAGCAGAAGCTTTAAATGAACGTCTCGATATTTTACCAAATTTTATCTTGAGAAATCAGTACCAATTATTATCAAATCCACTAAGTATGTACATTTTACATTTTATCCAAAATTTTGCAATATGTTGCTGATCGACGAAGGCAACAGAATTCATTGGTCAACTAAAAAAAACTTATAATAGTGTACTTTTTACCAGAGATTTATACACAATTAATTTAATTTTCAACTCTTCATGTTCGCAAGTTGAAGCCTCAGGCGATGACAAATTAGCCGCCTTAACTTTCGTTACGGCTAGAAAAATTCGACCTCTATTCGGAAACACCATAATCAAGATGATCAATAAATTTGCCAGGTGAGATCAACAGAGTTGAGCACTAGGAAAACTACCGGTGATATGACCAGAACAATCAACGTAAAGTGACACGATTAAACGTCACTTAAATAACTGGAAATATGTATGTTATAGCTAGAGAATGATATTATGCATTTATTGTATTCGCCGATTTTGAATCGCGTGCATATTAGTTAATTTCTAGTGCGATATCCTGTCCTCGTCACGTCTCCCTTTTACATTATTTATTTATTTAAAACCCAGTGATTTTCTTATGTGACTTAAATGCGAGAAGATGCTAGTCATTTACTTCTCCTAAAAATAAAAACATGTAAGCCTTTGATTTTTCGCCCGTAGGTCCGTTTGAATCATGTAAAAGTCGATTAATGTTTTCATAGATAAATTCCGAATTCTCTGCTACATATCAAATGGATTGCACGGCATCCTGAATATTCAGTAGATTACAGCTTCCAAAATCGTAATATTGAAGAACGGGGTTGGAAGCGAACTTTTGGTATTGAGAGAAAATTATTGGCTAGTAGGCAGAACTTCATTGGCCCTATTACGTGGATTTTTATTATTATTTCTTTTATTTTTTGTGGGGGGATTGTGGCGAGACCAGGAAAACCATCACTGTATTTATTGTATGTAGAAGTTTTAGGGATCAGTTGAAACTGCCGCATTGCTGTTTAATGTGGGTCGGCAGCAAGCCGGATCAGAGTGCATATGGTGAGTGAGCGAAAGAATAAAAATGAAAGAGTTAAAGGACAAAAAAGGAAGAGATTGTGAGAGGAAGAATGTGTGTACATAGGGGGATTTTGTACATAGTCATAGATTTACGTCTACACATCCGATAGTTCCATAGGTACAGTCCACATACCTAAATCGAGTGACTAGCTAACTAGATTCTTTATAGCTCTATCGTTTACGTGTATACATTGTACCAACCGCCCTGTCCTTCCAGAAAAGACAAAGAAAATTTTGTCTTAGATTTTTACTGACCTAATTTACATCATCTATCATTTATGGCTAAAACGCTACACTATCATCTACACTGTAACAAATTGTATTATATTTTATATATATAAATATGTAAATGTTTTTTCTAAATAGTAATCATTCTTTTTTATATAACTAATCCCTCCTCTCCTTTTTACCTTGCGTTCTTATTAATTAAGTACTCAGAAAAATTTTTAATTGAAAATATTTTGAGGATACAGGATGGAAATTTAAAGACAGTATCATTTGAGTATTTGCGAGGGTAGGATTAATTAAGCTGGTGTTCTTAGGACCGGAAATGATCGACTTTTTTCTGACCCTCTTCCTGTCTAATCTTGTTGAATTAAATATAAAAAAATTTTTCTCACGAAGGAAAGAGGACGCGAAGCGGATAAAAAGGCTGAAAGACAATCGAGTTTGTTAAACAATGGGACGTTTTTGAGAAACTGTTCATTATCAAGTTTGTCTGTGAGAGGAAGAATTGCCTCATGGTATTCTCAACTATGCAATCTAACTTTCACATTAACAAGTAGCACGATTGCATCTTTGAAGAGTTCTCTAACCTTTCTGCGATGGATTGGCAATTCGCTTAGAGACTTTTCAATAATCAATAACGACCTCATCAGGAGCATTATACGCACTGTTCATAAATATCTAGAAGGTATGTACTATAAATATTTATATTTACATTTTCACTGAATAGAAATAAATTTAATTTAATATTATTCCGTTCAAGGCTGCGTTTTATTTACTATTTTCTTGCTTTGTTTACGATTCTAGGAAATTTCTCTTTTAGTGACATACCCTTTTCGACTTTATTCTAACACGTAGTAGCTTACTCTGTACTCATCCCTCAGTTCGGTTTTGATTCTCGCTCGGAGAGGTCACGCGATTATTTTTAAATTGTTCATTCCAAGTTTTATTAAGTGATCTTAAAAGTGTTCTAAGTGTTCTAAGTGTTCTTTCTTTTACGAATCTATTTCCAAGTGATTTTTCTGGCTGGATCAGTCTTCTACTGCACGAGATTTTTCTGAGAAAAAGGTTTGTGGGGATCATATAAATGGACAATTTTTTATTGAAAGCTCTTGTTTGAACAGTCTATTCCGATTATGAAAATCTTTCTGGTATTAGTAGCTCTTTATAACAATCGATTTCACTCTGTGATTTACCTGTACTTAATTTTTATTAATAGGTGATAATTTTATTGTTATCTTATCATAAAAAAGAGCTTGCAATTATATCGAAAATGGTTTTACGTACATAAATCGTATTAAAGTAAGGCACATCAGAGAAACCAGATTCTCGCTTCACAAATAGGCTGACTATTTATTTTCCTATATTTCAAGGTCACTTAGAAGCGTCAGAAAAATATCTCTATTCGCACTCTTGAATTTTATTTATTTTAAATAATTTCAAGAGTTCAAGGATTTTCAAGTAATTTCAAAATATTTAGAAGTGTTGCAAGTGATTGAAGAGATCACTTTTAATTTCAAGGAATTTTAGGGAATTTCGAGATTGGAGGATTTTAAATGATTTTAAAAAATGTAAAATTTTTTGACATTTTTTAATATCTTTGGAAACTTCTGAAATCGCTTGAAATTGTTTACCATTTGTTGAAATCCTCTAAGAATGTTTAAATCCCCAGAAAAGACTTAAAGCTTTTTGCAGAATCTTGTAAAATCTCTCGAGATCTCTTCCAATCCTTTGAATCTTTTGAAATGTCTTGAAGTCTTTTTAAAGTCTAGATACTATTTTTAAAAATGACCATAAGCATGAGAAATTAACAAAGACGTGGCCATGACATCTTAGTAATAGAATAAAGTAAAAAATTTATGATTTCAAGCAAGATATTTGTTATTAATTTTTGGTTTAGAAGATGAATGTAATGATTCAATCAACCGTGAATTTCAACCTCAATTCGCATCGTTAAACATGGTAAGTCCCTCCTAGCGCGAAATAGCAATGCTGCAATGACTGTTGTAGCATTGCATCGCATCAGAGTGCCATTCCGCTACAGGAAGGGATTGTAGAATTGGCGCTGTGGTCTCATTGGAGATAAATTTCAATCAACGGCTCCACCACGTCGAGTAGAAGCCCAAACACAATCGCATTTTCATTGAAGGCGTCGCCCCCTTTCGTCCTAGTTATTTATCGGTATTTTCCACATAGACGTGCAGTTTCCTTATATCATTACTGTACAAGTATGAACGAGCCACTATCCTTTTTTTTAATTCAATACTTTTGACATATAAATCAGCCAGTTCAAGTTTCATTTGCTTGGATAGATTTGAAAGTTGATGAATCATTCAGAAATGATTTGAAGAGTGTTTCTTTGTTTATTATACGTTTAATCTCTTACGTAGAGAGGACTCTTTTACGTCTTAGGGTTATTTCGATTATAAGTTTCAGGCGAATAACCACTTAAACACTTGTGCAAATCACAGGTGTTGGTATTCAGGGCGTTTAGCTAGGTCAGCTGTTGCTGGCAGTTTGAATTGCTAGTTTTCCATATAACCGTAGATTACATCGAAGATTTACCAAAGCGTCCAAGTTCTGATCCATTAATGAGCAAGTTTCCAGAGAGTTTGGCAATTTCTTAGGTATATGTATGTGTATGTTATGCGCACCCCTCTAACCCCTTCTAATCAAACTTTGACGTTTCTGGGGATCGTAACGAAATTCTGGACATTTGGTTAATCCCTCTATAAGCTGCATGAAACAAGTTCTGTAACAGTCTTGTGGCAAACAAGAGTAGCATGTGCTTCTGATTATCAATAACAAGAAGACCAATTTGTTATACTTGGTACAATTTGTGATAAAAAGTATTTCCAATAATTGATAGATCAACTTTTTAATCTTCTTCTCAACCAATAAATTTCCAAGTGTAACTATATTTCTAATGAAATGAAGCGTTAAAAAGTATGTGAGCTATTGCCGCGAATAAATATACTGAAGAATACAGTTGCTACTGAGTTGGATGAAAAAGAGCTGCGAAAACAAAGACTCGAAGGTGTCCGGTTATATTTCTTATTGGTGGCAAGCGAAGCGATTTCACCACTGCGCCTCGTAAATAATAATTATTTATGACTCGATAAATAAACTTCTATAGGATTTTCCCGTACAACTTTTTCTCATCTTTTTCCAAATCGAAAATAGTACTCTTAATAATCTGTATTGATTAGTCAGCTTTTACCAGTTCAAAATAATTTAATTTAAAATTCTCTAATTCAAATTTATAACTATCCTTTGCATCGCTTTTAATTCCGTAGGAAGTTCAACTTCATGCATCTCGATTTAGTTTACAAATGCCTGGATAATGAACTACTTCATATATTTTCCTATACCTTCATCTAAAAAATGCAAATTGCATTGATGGTGCCTATGCATAATGTACATTATTCTCTTTGCATAATTTACTCAGTGGAATTTATATCAGCATAAAAAGTTTGTATGAGAGTGCCTGAAAAAAGTGTATCACAAATACTATTTAATTCCGTTCGCTATTTATTTTTTTATCATGAAAATATCATCTTTCGTTCGTATAGATAGAGTAGTGATACAGTAGTGATAACAATTATCTAGAATTAATAAATAATTACTGCAGTGAAATTGTAACTCGTTCAGGATATTAGGTGCATTATCGTTGCTTAATAACTGAGCGCAATTTTATTACTCGGACTCTACTATCCGGTTATTTAGTGAATTCATGTTCGTAAATTAACGTGGGTATATAATGGACGAAACCCCGAGGTATTTCAACAAATAAAACCGATGGTAATTAATCAAATAGTGTCGCACTTTGTGCCTTTTAATAAGCGCATCTGATTTACCTCACGAGCTATGCGATCCGCAATAGGATCAAAAGATCAGATAGCTTCATTGAAATAAAATATTTCTATCTTTCTAATTTGCAGAAGGAAGTTTCGAGCATGCTATGCATCTTTTTTTGATATGTACAAATATTTTTACGTTGAAAAACACTTTTCTGATAAACGACTTTATAAAAAATGAGTTTATATTTCTAGTGCTGTCACATTGCATGGCAAACATTTTTTGAACAGTGACAAAGCTTTAAAATTCGGACGCTCGTAAATCGATGGTATAAAAAATATTTTAAATATAATTTGTTTACGAAGCAATATTTCAGGATGCTGCACTCTTCTCGATGAATATTTATTGCTGGTGCGCTGGCTTTTTCCGGAATAAGAGAGACAACCCGGTTTTTCGAGTCTCCATCGAGCGCGATGACGAAAAGCGTGAAATTTAGCGCACTTTTTTTAAATGACGATAAATCGCACGACGAGTACACGCTTCACGAACCTGGCTTATGGCGGTTTATATCCTTGCGCCGGAATGGGTCACAAGGCGGTATACTTGACTTTGATAAAGTTTTATGGGCATGCCGAATGCAGTAGGTACCACCACACGTTCTTTGTTACTAGCACTTAAAACTACATAGGAAAATAATGATATCCCTTTTTTCAAAAAATAAGAAAAATATGAAAAATACATGGGTTTTTATTACAAAATACCACTTATGGTATACGCATGAGTGCAATTTACATTAGGCCGTCTAATAATGTGGTGCTAAATAAACTAAACGCTAATTAATGTTTAAACAAATTCTTGTTAATTGACTGCATGACTTATTCAAAGATATATTATTGATATTCTTATAAATAATCCGTATTTGTCAATTTTAACGCTTATATAACAAATAAAATTTCGCACGCAAGTCAATAAAAAAATTATTTGGTTGTCCATAATATTGGAATGAAATAAATAATATTGAAATATTAAATATTAATATTAATATTTAATATTTGATAATTACATATTTAAATATTTAAGTATTATTGAAACTAATATTTTTTAGCATAACAAATTTGGTTGTGATAATAAAATAGGCTCAAGAAAATTATTTTGTGATTTCATATATTTCTATATTTTCCAGTTATAAATATATAAAGTGAAAAAAGGAAAAAAAAAGTTTAAATTAGACCCTCATGTGGGTCTGATAGGGACCTAATTAGTCCGTCTAGATTATAGCTGGACTAAATTCGACCGATTGAACTAATATTAAGTTTGGAAATGGCAGTTGTATTGCATTTTATTGAGAGTATGAAAAAAAACTATTGTTTTCACTTCGCAGCCCTTTTTTTAGTCAGCATCGGACGTACTCAATCGTAGATCGATACTGAAAATTAACAGAAATAAATAAATAAACAGAATGATTCTCTCTCCGGATGGCAATGTATTTTGTTTGCGAGGCCACCATCCATTCGACTATGAATTAAAACATAAATTTCAATCAACCGGCATTTATACTCCCTTTTCCATCCATCCATATGGAAGTCGCCATATAGCTGCGGGCATCAATGGACGTCGACAAAATTACAATTACTCCAGCTTCAAATCCGATTAAAGCAAATTGTAACTTTTACAGTTTCCAGTTTATGCCTTCTTTTGACCACATAGACCCTTAGGCTATAATATCGATATTTTCCAAAGGTTAATATTTTATATTTATTTGCAATTATTGATATTGAAGTTTTATGTTTTTAATTTGTTTAATTCGTTGTTATTTTCAATTCGTTATTAATTTTACAACTAACGAGTTTAGTTTTGTAATTGCATTTATAAATATTTGTAGGTTTTCGAAAGTCAGACATATTTTCACAAATTTCCCTGATAAAGAAAAGTATTCACAATTAAATCTCTGGTTAATCACATTGAATAGTTATTGAATAGTGAATGAAAAGTTGTGTGTGTGTGTGTGTGTACTCTCTCAACCTGAATTAGTTCAATTTAACTAATTAATAGTAAAAAGTTGTTAATCCCTTACAATTTTCCTAAATCTTTTGAAAATCATAAAAATATTTTAATATTTTTTAATAAAATTCCATTAAAAACTACAAAATTCAACAAAATGTACTAAAATTGTATAGAATAACTGAAAATTCTTTATAATTCTTACGTCGAAATCCTTGGCAATCTTCTAAAATTTGTTAAATAATTTAAAATAAGCTTAAGTAAGTTATTCTTACTAATTCACCTTGGTAATATAGATCACTAATTTAGATTAAGAGAGTAGTGTATTAATGAGGATTTGGAGCTGAAAAATATTTTCTGAAATTTTTAATTTATCTCTTTTTTAATATTTACTGCATATCTCTTCGTAACGATTCAGCAGCAGTTCTTATTTAGTATTTTTATTTCTCTCATATTGATCTATTATTAAGGAAATTAAATTAAGTTAATAACATATTTGAGGATCCATTCCTGTAGACACATATTCATGTATTCCAAAGGGCATGAACCATGAATTTGCTACAGGGTTGAATTCCATATTATATAAAGGCTATGTAAATGCTCTTCCATTAAAATTAATCTTTCAACGCTGCATTATTATTATCATTCGACTATCTATATAGATATTCCCAAGGGAAGCATGATATTCGGCTGCTAAATTGCTAATTGTCGAATATACTTTGGCCTAAACAATTCCTAAGTACCGAGATTTGAAAGTAAATTTTTACGTGCTTCTCGTTAACGAGCTCAAATAGGGAGAAAACATTTAATGTTATTTTAACTTTCGATCAACCCAAAGTAAGTCACATTTTGAACTTTAACAATTATTCATTACTGGCCAATTTATTTTCAAACCAATCTTGAAGCTCTGCATGCATTAGGAGATAATCGTAAATCGCTTTGTGCTCATAACGGCCATATCGATGAAGACAAAAAAGGTCGTTATCGTACCTTAACTACTAGCATACCTTTTTTACCTCTTGCTATATATATATATAACCCTGCTTCTTGAAATACAGTTTAAAATGACTTATTTCCATTGATATATGAGATTAAAAAAAGGTCTCTAGTATCTCTAATATTATAAGTATCAACAAAAGTGCCAACAATCTGTAATTTACAATATTTCCAATTATTTACCTTTTTGAAATATTATCAACTGAAAATAATCAATGAATTTTATAATTGAGATACTAGAGATTTAAAGTTGAAATTGAAACGGTATCCAATTTGGCTTCTATTCATTCCGTGAGTACAATTGCCATTTTAATTGCTTGAAGAGCTAAAAGGATATTCAGCGCAAGCAACTGAAGGGTGTTAGAAAATTTTCACGAATAATTTCCGTAGTGCTAAACGATGGATCGTAAGGGTCGATCTCTCGTCTTTTGTGCCTGGTGATTCTTCTTTTGAACCGAGCCATTGAGGGAAGATTCTGATGCTTTAAAGCGAGCCACTTTAATGGCTCGATGCGCATCGTGGTGACTGACGAATAAAGCAGATGCCGAGCAATTTTGAGAGAGAGAGTGAGAGAGCGAGAGAGGACTCTTGAGGCGGGCAATAAAGTTCTTTTTTGCACTGTTTGCGTATCGGCGATTCGAATGGTTAATGCTCCACTGATGTCTAGCCAGCTATAGATATATACAGTACGAATGCTATGCGACGATGGGGCTTCTCGAAGAGATAAACGATCCTCCGGCTAGGTAAGTAGACACTGCTTCCGGTCTAACGTAGATATATTCCTGCGTCCCTTCTCATCAGGACCGAAGTTGCTCTTTTAAAGACGAAGTGCCTGCGAAAAAGCTGATGGCATTCATCTTTGCCAGTTGCAAAAAACTTAGAAACACGATTATTTATACTGCTTAACAGACTCCTATTGATAGTCTCTCCAGTTTTTGTTTTACTTTACTTAATTATAAATATTGCTTCATTAAAAAATTAATCCGTTAAATTTAATATAGTTTCGGTGGTATAGAAGTGTTGACAACAACCATCTAGGTTTGAATAAAAGTTTACACTCGATAATTGGAGGTCGATGGTCTGAAAGTTTTTAATCAAGAGCCTTAATTGAAATTGGATGGAAGTTCTCGTCTCGAAGGATTTATTTTTTCACGAGGTGGAATAATGTTTAATCGCAATTTGCGACCAGGGATTCAATCAAGGCTCATTGTTTAAAAGCGCTACCCACGATACCACAGAAGCCCACCATCCACTGTATCAGGTTCGATGGAATCTGGGCCATAGAATGAGTAAAGCGCCATTGCCACCGGCACCACCCACTGAATCTTCTGCCACCGGGGCTTGATCGTTCCGTTCTTTCGACGTGAGTTACATTGACTCTGCCGCACATTAATTACCATTAGTGGGGATTGCTCTAATTCCATTTCCCTCGTACTTCTAACAGATCCTCTCCACCCCCCTTCCCGCAGTCGCCCTCTTTCTCTTTCTCACTGGCGTTGAAGTCAGGTAAATCCCTGCTTGGGTCAGTCAAATCTATGATTCACAGCCAGAATTCGTGTGAAGTTTCCCGTTGATTTTTTCAGTCACTACTCACTGGTTCATCAAATTCATTTTTAAAACATTCCGTAAAATTTTAAGATTTTGACGGATTTTAAAGTTGGTCTAATTTGAGGGATTTCAAGAAATTTTCATGTCGTTTGTATTTATTCCATTTTCCAATATTTTAAAAATATTTGAATAATTGCCGGATGCATGTAGGTATGTATGGGTGTATGTATGGATGTCGCCGTTTTTTGTTCCCACTATAAATTGAAGACAGTTGTAGATAAATTGATGAAATTTGTAGGGTTTATTTGCACAATAAATATCTCAAAACATTCAAAGCTCATGATAGGAAGAAAGATTACTTGTGTCGAGACAAGTTATAAATAAGTTGATGCAAGAATAGAAAAAAGAATTGAATATGTTTTTTGATATTTAAAAAAGTTTTTTTAAGGACTTTAAGGAATTTTACAGTTATGTGTTTCGTAACATTTTTAACAGTGTAGCGTTTTGTCTTGAAGAACAAACGACCTGAAATTTAATTTAAAAACGGGGAATTTTGTTTAACCAATACAATTTTAAGATCAAATTTTTTTTCTGTAATTATTACTGAAGTAATAGTTCTCTTCAAATTCCTTGAAACTCATTGAAATACTTTAAAATCTATTCTTAAAATCCTCGACATTCTTTTAAGTTCCGTTTAAAATTAATCGGAATCTCCAAAAATCATTATGAACCTTAATAAATTTTTAAATCTCATTTGAAATCACCTACAAAGTTATGAATTACTTTCAACTCTTTGATATTTTGAACTCCTTTTAACTTTTTTGAATTTCTTTAAATTTTTTAAAATTCTTTCTTATCTTTTAAATTATTGTGAATCCTGTTGAATCTTTTTGACTTCTTATTATAAACCTTTTTAAATTCTATGCAATTCTCTTGATTTTAAAAATTTTGGAGTCTTGAAAGTTCTTAAAATTATTGAAAGTATCTTGAGAAATGCAACATTTTTTCAAAATTCCTTGAAGCCTTCTAAAATCATAAGAAATTCCTAAATTTTTGAAATCTTCTATAGTACTAGCCCTTACCTTATATTTTCAGAAATTATTTTAAATTCCTTAAATTTTTTAAATGCCTTGGTTTTTTTTAAATCCTTCAAAATTTTTGTCCCATTAAAACCATTGAAATCCTTGGAAATATTATAAATTATATTTATAATGTTATTTATATTTGTAATATAATAACAATAAATATTTTATGTGAAACTTTCCTGCAATTTTCGTAAAATGTTATATTATTATAGAGTTATATTTTTCTGAGTAGAGTTAAAATATAAATAAATAAAAAAATAAATGATAAAATATATTATATTTATATTATTATAAATTTACGTGCTAACGAAACATTTTGCATGCTTCGCATTATTGAATGTTCATAAGTATTCTGGCTGGAAAGTGTAATTACGAGTAGGTATATTATCCAGGTTGAGGTAGTAAAAGCAAGCTCCCGATTGATATTTCATCCTTCTGAAGAAGTGCTTTATAGTCTCGTGTTTATAATTGCAAACATATCTCTTACGTCAAAAATAAAGTAAAGGGAAAAGTTAGCTTTGGTCAGTATCAATTTATCAGTGCAGACTGCAGATATTGTAAATGACTAGTTACAAGTCTAATTAATAGAAGTTGGGTCAACGAAACTATTGTTAGCTTAGAACTTTCCATCGATATAACTTGTTTAAATAGTATGTTAGACGCGAACTGCATCGATACCTTAGAGTTGTGTAGTTCCTTTGAAACGTAATCCTTGTTCAACCCTCCCCTGAGGTATAACGCAAAGCAGTCGGTAATTATAGTCAATTCAGTGATCCTAAACTTACGCGAAGTTCGACGTTTCAGTTCGCTGACACTTAAACCCTCTCGAAACTGTCATTTAATGACATTAATGTAAAGAGGTGGATGAATAAGCAGATGGAAGATGGATCTTTAATAGGTCTCATTTCCATAATGTCTGCATAGATGATATCTTGACACGTTTGATGGTAATGTATTCCTAACAATAGGTCGAATTTCATCAACTAGTTTTCTTTAGTTAGACTTCTCATTTGTCATTTTTCACCTGCTCACAAAGTCCAAACGTCACCGATGACTTTCCAGTTGATATCAGTCATGCGATAAAATGGTTGGGATTACTTCATTGATCGTCGCTATAGGAAAAGAACTTGGTGATCTTCCTCGACGTGGAATTCTGATCACTTCATGATCAGAATGGCTCTTTTCTACGTGTGAGAATTTTTTTCTACATGGCGAATGACAAATGAGAAATGAGAAAATTTACATAATCAATTCCCAGGACCATGTTTTAATTAAGAAACATGTCTTAAATGTATTTGCTAACATTAATTATGCTTTGATGAAATTCCTTTGAGACTTTAAACTCATTAGTCATCATATATGTCAACTTCTAAAGTATGCCATGAGAATCCATATAATTTTACGAAATGACTTATTAAAGATGACTTAAAGGGTGTGAAAATCATAAAGTAAAAAAGTATGGAAAGAGTGAAAAAGAGTGAAAAAGAGATATAGAAGGGAAAATGATCGAGGGTAAGAAAAGTGAAGCGCAGGGTGATTTGCAAATTTCATCGCCTTCGTCGTATTAGGTTCTGCCTTTACCAACAGAAAGAGGATAAAAAAAGGATATGGAGCAAGAAGGTAGATAGGGGTATGTAAAACGTATATGTCTGTTCGCTATCGGGATCGTGATTGCATGCGACAAAAAGACGATTTGCAGTTTTTCCTCTATCGGTGCCTCAAGAGTTAAGAGGTGAAGTATAAATTTGGATAAGCGGATATATGTGCTATCCTTTGATGCTACTTGCATACCAAAGGAGGTCACATTAATATTCTGCAATTGCACCCTTATAAATAGATAACGAACCTTCTGCTGCTAGCTGTGAATCGACAGGTCCACATTGTGCAAATTTGCACATCTCAGATCTCTGCAGTTGCATATTAACTAAAATAAAATAACTCAATCAATGCAAGTAATTAGGCAACTTCTATACCCTCAATCCTGCTTTTACCCTTTCACATTTCCCTTATTTTCCCTGCACCAAACTTTTCTTTCCTCCTGCTGACCTCAATTTTATTTTTACTTGACTAAGTGCAAAATTGGCCTAATTCGCTTTCTGTGTTTCTGTGAAATCTCCTGGTGCTCATTCCTGACTGAAAACAGGAGCCTTTATAAAGTTAAAAAAAATGCAGGGAACTAAATTGGGTTGAAGTTTCAGACGTCTAGTCTGAGAATTTTTTTTACACTTATAGTATTGAAATAAAAATATCAAAGAAAATGTTTCCAAGGGTCCAAAAACACATAATTTTCGTTTATTTACTGGCAGAAACTTATCCGGCGTAGCCTGAGATTTTAAAAGATTTCATAGAATTCAAAGAAAGTTTTAAGAGACTTTGAACGATTTCAAAATATTTTGTGTAGTTTTAAGGAATTTAAGAGATAAAAGACTTGAAAGGATTTCAAAAAATGTCAAGT
>JAUESI010000033.1:6535041-6552929 GCA_032275145.1 Synergus laeviventris | reverse complement strand
TATATATATATATATATGTAATATGAGTATATATGTGTAGAATTCGCATATATATATCTGCATTATACATATAAAGTATAGGAAACTTCAAAGGTACAGAATTACCAACCTTCTCCTATAGATAAGAAATAATTTAGTATGGTTTCTGTGACGGTGCACGTAGAAGACGTAACGATAAAAAGAGATTTTGCAAACGTGTTCGTATAGTCAGTTTTTCAAATGTATATACACGAAAAGTAATGGATCTTGCATTATTGGGAAAAGATATCGTTCTTTTAAAGTCATGTTGCCTTTTTCATTATTATTACTTTTTGCATTTCGTTTTATAATTCTTTTAATTTATATACTCCTGAATTTATTAAGATATGAAGTTGAAAATTTCTAAAATTAAAGTTAAAGCAATAATACTTACTTTCTTTTTTTTTGTTTCTAATTTCAGAAATTTTAAAATTGATATCTCAAGAAATTTAGAAGAAATAAAAAATCTTAATAAGAAATAAGTAAATATACGCATCCACTTGATGACAAGCAAATCTCTTACAATTTTTTGGTGACGTTTAAAACTTCAAAATTTACATCACGTGTATTTGATAAAAGTGAAAAGCCAAAAGTTGGTAATTTCTGACCTCCAAATGAAAATAGCCGTAACTGCATTTCGGCTAAGTCACCTGTCACTTTTTCGTGTCTAAAATAAAATTCATAATAGCTCTTCTTTCTATAACTAATTATAAATTATCCCTAATGATAAAGAGAAGGACTTTAATGTATTTTATTTTAGATTTGAAAAAATGACAGTAACATTTTGTATAAGTATATATTTTGACGACTAATTCTCTTAATTATTATTAGTTGATTAATATAATGCTAGCAAATAGAAGAGACTAAGGAGATGATTGCTTCCTGACGTAAATTTCTACAACTGCGAATTTAGGACATATATATATAAACCTCATGTAATTATCATCAAGAATGCAAGATCCGAGGATAAGGCAGTGTCGGTGCATTAACGAACGTTGCATTAACGAGCGTAAGTCTCGTTTAGTTTCCTCTTCGCACTCTCTTCTCACTCTTTAATCTTTTCTCTATTCCCCATTCGCGCTATATTAAAAGTCAACCGAATAAAGAGCTATTTCATTGTGTAACCGTTTCTCGAAACGGGCTGCATTATTCATACGAGGGACCGTGCCTTTGAGAACGATCGGCCGCTAAGAACTGAGGACAACTTAATTACTCGTACCGCGCTGAGATCATTATTCCGCGATCTTTAATTAAGGAAAACGCGTACGTTGGCGATCGCTTTTTAATCACAATTATTTTCTAATGGTCTCCATCCTAATTGCAGACATGAACATGAAAACTCTTCAGTTGTCTCTTCATTTAATTCACATTTTATATGCAGTTTTCGTTAATTAAAGCTCGAAAATTTGTAATATAATCCCATGTTAATATACTTGTGTAATATTATTATAGAATAAGGGAAGTAAATCAAGGTCAGGTTATTAGTTGCTATTCTTTCTAGATATTCTGCCAATTGTTCATATTAATCATAATGACCATCAAATAAGACAAAAAAAAAGTGTCGACTTGACTCAAAAACCGAGAATTGACTGGGAATTTACTTCTGATCCAGTAAAATTCAAGTTTTCATTTCTTAAATAATTATCTATATTATACGAATTGGGTTGAAGTTTGACGTCTAATCTGACGATATTTTTTTACATTTATTGGAATAAGAATATTTTAAAAAAAGTTTCCAAAGTTCCCCTAAAATTGAAATTTTTATTTATTTACTAACTTTAAGGAATTTCAGAGAAATTTCAATGGATAAAAAGACTTTAAAGAATTTAAATAATATTTCAAGTTGAAATTACTTACAATCACTTGACATCCCTTAAAATCTTTTAACATCCCTTGGAATTCCTTAAAGTTACTTAAAATCTGATGAATTTTTGAATTCTTTTAAAATTCCCTGAAAATTTTGTGAAAACTCTTGAAAATCCTTCAACTGTTTTTAAATCTTATCAACATTCTTTAAAGTTCTCTTGAAATCGCTTCAAATTCCTTGCAATTATGTAACATCAAATGAAATTCATAAAAATAGACAAATAAATAAAAATAAACCGGTTTTGCGAAATTCTTTTGATATTCCTAATCCTACAAGTGTAAAAAAATAAAATTGAGGGTGTTTAGAATGAAAGTAATGAATTAAAACAATTATTTGCGCTTTGCGGCAAAAAATATAAATAAGATACTTTTACATGACCGAGAAAAACCAGGAAGGAAATGGTCGGGAATTTGAAATCATTCGCCGAATCGCCATCTGAGTAATAAGTGTCCGGAAAAGTTTAAACAAAAGTTCGAATAAGAAGTTAGTACTATGATTAATCTTGGGAGGGAGGAGGTCTTGTGCATAAGTTATTAGTTTGTGAATACCTTGATTGAGTAATTATGTGTAGAATATGGATTCTCCTGAAGCATATATCGTTGGGAATATGTTTTAGGACCCTTGTCGGTCGAAGCAAAGTACTCGGCAAACAATCTGTATATGCATGAGCCACGACGTGGACATAGACGATTAATAGCGAAGTGTCACAGAGCTCTGTGCGCTGTTGCATCCTAATGCACGAGTTGCATGCTATTCGACTTCAATCCGTGCTGAGAACACGAAGCTAAATATAATTGTCTTTGAAGCTCCGCAAGGGAAAGCTCTGGCTTCAATTTCACAGACTAGAATTAATTATTCCGCAATGAAATTCGCAGGAATCTGCAATGACAATATTGACAATTTATAAATTGCTACAAGTTAGAAAAAAATATGGCCGCCGTCGCTCTTGCACCATTTTCGGCTGTCTAAAGCTGGACCTTTACTACTTTCACCCCACTGGGTGGAAGTTTCACACCTCTGATCTGACGATTTTTTTTACATTTATTGGAATAAAAATGACAAAGTTAAGTTTCCAAAGTTCAAAATATTTATTGATTTATTGGCAGAAATGTAGAATTAAACAGAAGTATCAAAAGATTTTTTTAGAGATTTCACAAGATTTCTAAACATTTTAACTGTTTTTAACGAATTTGAAGATTTAAAAGATTTTAGAGAATTTCAAGTAATCTTACATGATTTTAAGGGATTTCATTTGAGTTCCTCCACATTAGGATTAATTCCTTGATATTTCTTAAAATCACTAGAATCTATAGAAATCCTTAATCTGCTTTGAATTCCTTTGAAAATCTCGAAGTTCCTTAAAATATTTTGAAATTTCCCAAAGTTCCTTAAATTCTCTATGAAATCTCGTAAAATCCTAGGAACTTGTTTTAATAACATTTGTAATCTAATAAATGTCAAATAAATATTCGTCAGACTATAGACATCTGAAAATTTCACCCAATAGATTGACCTATACTACTGATCTCACACCTGCATCCCCCTTCCACTCCATCATGCTTTAAAATGTTCGTTTTTCGTATGTCAACTCTAGAAGGTTTGAAACTCTTGAACCCCTTGAAATTCTCAAGAAAAATCGAGGTCAAGATTATTTTTATATGGTGAATATTAATTTCAAAAATATTTTTATATATACATATTTATATTATTATTAAAGAAAATAGATTGATATTTTTCTTGACAGTTTAAAAAAGATACCGACCTTGTTTTTTTTTGTCAAATCTCACTCGAATGCATCACTAATAAGTGGAAGAGATCCCTCCTTATCACTAAATAAAAATAAGGCTGAGTACGCCTCCTTGCAGATCTTAAAACGCGTCAAGAGGTCCTCAAGCATTTTCCGCAACTGCACTTTTCTGTGAAGGACAGAATTTTTTTCGATGACTCGTACAATATTCAAATAGACTGCCAACGAGCTTTTTGGGAGAACTAGCTTTCAGGTACTTGCAGGTGCTTTTTCTTGTCGGGTGGTGGATGATTGCGTGCAATTTTGAGGATAACACGATCTCTTCAGGATTCTCTACGACGTCAGCGATTCTTTTTGGAAGGGCGTGAGCTATTCCGGGAAAAAGGCGTCTTCATAACATCACTATTACAGTTTACTACTTTCTCAGTCAGTGTGGAAAATAAAAGAAATGCTTGAGGATTTTTGACGCAAACGGCTCAACTGCTCTCTTGGGGAAAAGGCCTGAGTGGAGTTTTCTTCTTTTACGGAGTTTCATGCCAACTGGATGTGTAGTCTTTGAGAAATATGTCTTTCATGGATAAATAAAGAAAGCAGTTTTTTAAATTTTGGAGAATTCTTAAAGCGCTAATACTAGTTTTCAAATTTCGATCATTTCGAGTTAATGTACTCAAAACAGAGATTTTTATCAGCTTTTTGAAAATATGAATGTTTTTTAACACGCTTCTTTCGGGTCATATTTTTCGACCATGTGGAAAGAATTTATAGTATCACCCTTTTTCCCTGTCGATCATATCGTTTCCCAAAAGGCTCATTTCTTGGGCACACAAGAAGTTTGTTGCCTGGCAAAGGGTTCTTTGCCGTAGAAATAGCTGTGAGAAATTTTTCATCTTCTGCTTGTTCAACCTTGCTTTCCGCCGAGGAGGTAGGAAGCCGAATGAAAATAAATTTTTGAGCTTTTTCGTGCTTGACACGCATACTTACTGAAGTAAGTTCCGGTCTCTGAAAGGTACGCTGGCTCCACCAACCTCGTTATAATAAGATTACAATAATTTTTTCTCAAGAATTTTCTCAGACTTTTTTTGCTATCATTAAATTTATGACGCTCGTTCTATTTTACGGCTTTTGCGTAAATTGTGTAAAGTCAAATACATTGAGTTATAAGAAAAAATGTCCTGAAGTTTGCAGTTTATAGGATCCTCGTTTATTTTGTGCAACTGCAGGGACTGTCTATCGTAGGCGAGTTGTTATAGTTTTTCCGCAGAGTCGATACTGATTAAATTCTAAAGTGGAGTTTTCCTGTTTAAAATAAACTCATCCTGCTTAGCAATCGAGAGTCGTAAAATCTCTCATAGTTTTTTCATAGATCTTACTAAAATGTAAATATATATTTCGGCAGAGTTATTATTTGACTGCTCATTGAATTTAAATTTAAAATGAATCGATCGTAATTATGCTAGAGTACTGAATTTATTTGTGGACGTGAATATTACAAACAATTATAAATAATACGAACGGATAATTAAATTATATATAGAATTGATGCTTCGAGTGTAATAAAATCATATTTTTCAATTAATTTATACTCAGTTATAGAATAATTACATTATTTGCATTTAATTAATTTTAATCTGCTATAAAAGGGAAAAACGTAGAACAAATATTTTATAAATAACTGGTATTTAAACAGAAATTGGTCAATTTTAAAACAACGATTAACTTAATTATATATCTGAACATTTATACTGTTTTTATACAGATATTTTCAGTTTAAAAAATGTGAAAAGAATTCTGTGGGTCGAAATGAAGTCACAGGTATTCAGTTAACGGATTTCCTGAATTCACGATTAAACAGACACTGTATCGCACAAAATTTTCCGCTTTCATGCACTTTGAGAAACTTACGACCCCGGTGAATCAGAGTTCTCAACTAGTTAATATTTCATCTGTATATAATATTCCCTCTTGTAAAGTTGTCGACATTCAGACCCCACTTGCCTACTTGCCCTTCGAGAATTTTCAAAGTATGAGGAATACATACTAAGTGCCAAGATATTAGAGATTTGGTTAATTTTCCTGTTAAAAAAATCAATATGATTACGAACGGTTCATTAAAATGTATACAAATATCTCCCGGGCCAAATTACATTTCTTCTATAATCATCTCTACCTCTTTTCTCACTTTATTTTTTTTATATCCTTCGTTTTTCCTCTTTTATCTTGCATTATTTTCTCTTTGCTATTTGAATGATTTGTTCCCTTTTCTCTCGCTGGAAGGGTTCATAAAAAGCAAGCATCGAGCCTTTTGGTATATGTACAGACACTGGATTTTATAAGTTATTCCAGGAGCGAATAAAATATCCAAAAGTTTCGAATATTCAGAACTCTTTCCGGAAGACTTCTTCGCAAGCCGTAAATGACTCTTTTGCGTCGACTCTAGAGAGAGGTTTATTTTCCCTTTAATAATGCAAGAATGGTTTAAGAATTCTGCAATATACCGTGCTCAACATAAACTTACCTAAGGATTAAGTGGCCTAGATTTTAATATTTAATATTTTTCTTTTCTCTAATATTCAGCACTTTTATAGATTAAACTTGAAGACATGAAGGTGCTCAAATATACACTTTATTCAGTTTTGCATACAATTTTCTGGTCTCCAAATTTTTTCTGGATTTATCAAAATATTCTGTTTTTGCATATACGTGATAAATTATTCTAAAATGAATAAATGAACTGAGAGAATGACAAATATTTTAATTCAATAGTGAATTCAACTTCAATAGTGAATTTATTGAATTTTCACGAATTTAAGCTTACTCTGAAAATGGTACATTTATTTCATTCTGGAAGTACTAGAATAGAAAAAGTGTTGACAGATCCAGGATATTTCTCTGGATTTTCATTCTCGTACTGTGCGGCGTGTCTTTTCTTTTATTAGCTTCCGTCTGTCTGTTGCACAAGTCCGATATCTTTTTATTTCTCAGGATTATAACCGAAGAGAAAATATAAATGTAAGATTTCTTAAACTTCAGATAAGTTTGATTTTAATCCATTTTGAAATCCGAATTAAGTTTCTCCTCTTACGAACAAAAAGGAGCTGTGAAATGTAAAATATTCTATAAAGTAACTTCCAGCTTAATATCATGAGAATATAAAAGGTAAATGTATAAAAACCTACTTCTCCCAAAAGTGTGCTCTAACTGAATACGAGTGAGGTGCATATAACTGAATTTACTTTGGACAGCTTTTAAATGGAGTTTTTTTTTCATACGAAAATTTAAAGAAGTTTTTAAAAGTATTAAAGAGTTTTATTAGTAAAAATATAAAATTGTAAAATCTTGCAACTATAAATGAAAATTACAATAAAAAAATAAAAGGGATGTCATTGTTAATTTTAATTTAATAAGTTTTCAATGGCACACAGAGAAAAACCTATAATATCAATTTTTTTATTAAAACGCTTTGCAATTTAAAATACCACGGGTCTTTTTTTACGTTGACAACGATCGAAGAGTCCTGAAAATGTCCGAAAAGTCCCGAAGACGATTAAGGTAAGTCAGTTTTCTGAATTCAGATAAAATTTCGCAAAAGTAGATATTATAATTTTCTCCGTGTAATTAATTTTAAAAGATAATAACGCTCATTTAGCATATATTTTTAAACGCAAATAGCGCAGTGGAAACTGGGTAATAGGAAGCTAAGATAGAACTTGACGTAAACTTGTCAAAGTCATTACCAAGTCACCTTAGAACTGAGACTGTTTGCGGCACCCTAAGCTTTGGAGTGTATTGTAGAACATAATTTGAATCCTCCAAAGTCCATTAGACTGTGATGTATGTATAGACCGTGAAATACTGTAACTGAAATGTCACTTCAAGAAGTTCCACTTTCGCGGAGTAACATATTATAGCTAATACTGTAAGGATCTAGGCTGGGTTTGGTCTCCGACTTACTGTCCAATCGGGATGTCTGCACCCCCAGGGCTTTCTTGCTCTTCTCTCTCTTCCTCAATTTATCCCCCTCTAACATTTCATACCATTTTGTCTGCCACTTCTCGTCCCGACGTCCTGTAAATCCCGAGGGTCTTTCTTCGATTCGAACTAGACAGATTTGTGGCACGCCAGGCTGAAGTAGAATACACCTCAAACTGCAAGACCAAAGTCGGCAGCG
Organism: Synergus laeviventris; assembly: GCA_032275145.1. Classification (NCBI taxonomy): domain Eukaryota; kingdom Metazoa; phylum Arthropoda; class Insecta; order Hymenoptera; family Cynipidae; genus Synergus; species Synergus laeviventris. Next base: position 6,545,129 of record JAUESI010000033.1, on the reverse strand, counting down.
GATCAGACGGATCTGTTACTTCACTTTTCTTTCCAATATTCGAAGAAAGCACTTTCATAGAGGTGATGCTGTCACAGGAAAAAGAAGTTTCTCCTAAGCTCGCTCGCAATTCGGGATTCTGCCAGAAAGACATAGACAAAGATTGTTGGTAACGAGAGATTTCTGCCAACATGGGAAAAGTTGAAAAAGTCACGAGCTGTTTCGTAGAGTCTTATTTTTTATAATGGAAATTAAACCATCTGTGCGTTAATTTGAATATGTAATCAACACAAGTCGTCACCCTTTTTCAAGTTTCAAGTTTAATCAAGTGTTGGCCCTCTAGAGGCCCCACAAAGGCGCGTCTCTATAGTATGGTACATTGGTACATATGCCCAGTTGGGACCTTACTGGAACATACAATGGTTCACCTTTTTCTTTTTTTTTTTTTTTTAATTTTTAAGTCCCTACTGGACAAGCCTAGTTGGGACCTCGCAGGGGCCTACTTTTTATTTGCCCTTCATTATTTGTCATAAAAAATTCGAAGTGTGATCACCAAGTTGAAAATCAACCAAAAAATACTTTAAAAGAGAAGATGTAACTCTTATTAAAAATTTAAAGATAAAAAACGCCCCATAAAGGCGCGTCTCATAGATACTATACCCAGTTGGGACCTTGCAGGGGCCACAAAGTTCAAAATAAACAAAAAAAATTGCTTTTAAAAGAGAAGATTATTAAAAGTTAAAAAAAGACTTTTTTATCGTTAATTTTCACGTAGGTATGCTTTTCGCTTAAAGGAGTCGTATATATGGGCTCCATTGAGGGCCTACCTGGTTCCTATGGCCACTTTATATTGGCCCTTCGAAGGCAGCCTATCTCCAATAGTATGAGTATGTAAAGGGGCAAACTACGTATGGCCCTTCAGGGGCCAGCTAAAAATTCCCACGCGGGAATATGAGAAATTATTGACATTGGAATTATCGTTTAATTCCAGGCTGTTTCCAGTTTGGAATAACCTTTCCAAGTATTAAATATTAAGGGCAGGAATTAAAACAATAAGGAAAGTCTTCTGATTCTTTATAATTGCTTTTAATCGCTTCTTTTCAAATCGTTCGAAATTCGGCGAATTTATGTTGATATTGAATTAATATGTGAATTTTGGTCAATTCACCTTGTTTAAAATTGTTTTTATATTTTTCTCACCTATTTTTATATAAAAGAATCACCTTTTTTAATGATAGTAGGTACTGTGATGACTATATTAGGTTGAAATATATTCAATTTCATTTATTTAAAATAATAATTTGCTTATTTATCAATTACTTTTTTGGAACCGAATTTCAGGATAAAATAAACAGCTTTTACGATAAGATCAGAGCTTAATCAATCCAGGAGCTCTTAAGTAGCGTCAAGCTTTGCGTCGACTCCTTAGTTGCTGCTTAGTTAAACTTCTCGCGACCAAAGTTCTAATCCGCAAATCGCTGCCTAATATGCAAGTGGAGAAGACGGATGATGTATGTTTCAGGCGGTAATTTGGGCTTTATTTTGTTACAGTACAGCATGCTGAATTTGCTCTTTTCAAAATTGTATATATGCAGAAAAAAATCTGTTGAATCTATAGAAATGTCTCTACAAAATTTCTGCTAGCCAAATCTTTTGCATTTGCAGATGAAATCTGTAGAATTTACAGATAGCATTACCTTAACTCAGAAGTCTGAAACTTTTTCCATTGACACATTTTCATACAGAATTATTTAATTATCTCGAGATAATTTAATCAAAAATCAGAATGTAAAACAGTAGTATTGATTGATCTAATAGATTTTATAATCTGTAAATTTCACAGATAGAGTTGTAAAATTGTGTACTTTAATAATTAAAATGAAGAGTAATTCTCATAATAAAAAGCTTCTAACGTAATTGAAGTTTTTCGAATTATAAATTCAACGACCTATCCTATAAATAATATAGGATCGACTGGGTTCTCGATGGAGACTCGTAATTAATACAAATTAAAACCACCTATCTCACAGAAAAAAAAAAACGAATCATGACGAATTGAAAGTGCTTTCGGCGTTGGCGTAACTGGAAACAATGGGACATATTATTACAAACGCAGCTAGTTATTAGGATAATTTAATAGAAGATTTTTTTTATGAAACATCGAAGCACGTAACCTCTGCTACTCAGACTTACTCGTAAAAAGGAATAACCCACTTTCAGAATTAAAAAACATTAGTTTCACCTGGGACTATAAGAACTGCCACTAGGTAGCCACTAGCCACCTACGCTCAAAATATAGTTTACTGTTCATGCCAAAATTTTAATAAGCTCATGCAAATTAGCCAGTTATGTAAATCCCAGGAAACTTTACGCCTAGGTTACCACTTTGCGCGACACAAGATATATGATTATTTTTATTACATCCCTGCTGTTGTTATTGCTCTTTTAAAATCAAGTCTCAGCAGATTTTTTCTTAGAGGAACTTTTTCCATCTTTTTCACTAACTTTAAATATAGAATCTAGCAATTTTTCATTTGCAGTGCTTCTAATTAAAAAATATTTCTTGTCAAGCCTGTTCTGTATTTATATTGTAATATTAATTTCAGAAGCAGAGTCCACGCAGATAAAAGTTTGTTTGAATCAAAGAAACATTTCTTTTATATGGTCAAGGAAAAAATTTCTTTCAGTTGCATAAAGTTTACTTGATTCACAGAAATTTTATTTAATGTGAAGAAATACAATTTTTTTAAATTAAAAAATATCTTTATAAATCTAAATAAATATCTAAATAAAAGAAATGTTTTTTTTGATGAAACAAAAATTTTTCTGATTGTTTACTGGGAATCTTGGATAATACATATTATGCAAGCATTGTGTAATATTTTGGAAATTGGTCGTGAAAATTCATTAAAGCCCTGTCTAGAATTATTAAATGAAATTGCTTTTGGACCACATGAATGCGAAGAGAACTTGTTAACAATAATTTCAAAGGATTAGTGAAGCTGTGAGTATTGCGCGAGTTTAACATTATTTTAATTTTATTGAAGTTATACTCGAATAACGCCTAAAGTGTAAATCAAAAGTATTTACTAGTAATTACATATGTATAGCACGATGATTGGTCTTTGGTGCATATTTGAAAGGAGGAAAACGCTGCAATTTACAAACCACGATAATAATGTATGCGGGTATTTAGTGCCCATAAGTACCTGCCTATGTGTTTCACCGTAATCCACGGGGTTAATTCCAGTTGTACTTTTATTTACAAGAAACGGTGGATTTCGCGAAACAAAGCTTAACTCAGCGTTTGATAATAAATAATTTAGACTGGTTTATGGTACTACTCTGATAATCAGCTTTTGCTCCATTTTGGCATTGTAGGTCGGCTGATAACTAATTGCTTGAATTCTGTTTGAATTTTCTATCCCTCTAGATCTGTAGAAATATAATACTATTTGTACAATTATTGTGCTTGTACTTGATACTAATATAAGATTAATTTTTTTACATTCTCATCATTTTTGACAAATGTCCACGTTTTTTTGTGATCCCCTGAATCGGAAAAAACAAGTTTTTACGAATATCTGTCTCTGTGTGTGTGTGTGTGTGTGTGTCTGTAAATTTTTATTTGAGCATGACACTTTCGAAAGAATTGACAGATTGGATTGGCATTTGTTATACTCTTTTAGTGTCCTAAAATGAAGGTCAGGTTCGTTAGCCAGCCATTTTGGATGAAAATTAAAAAATTTAGATCAAAATTTACTCAAAAAGTCGAATAATTATCCTTATGACTTTTTTCGAAAAACAAAAATTTTAAGACTTATAACATTTCGAAAGTTAAAAAAAAATAACGAAAATTTAAATTCTAAGACAAATAACGCACGGTATGAAAAAAAGTTAAGAGATCAAAAATGTTCCCTTTTCAACGCCGTACAAAATAGACGTAAAATTTTTTTTTAATTTTCTTAATAAATCGAAAATTCAAATTTTGAGCAAAATAAGCTCAAATGAGTTCTGCTGAGAATGTGTACCTTAAGGTCGATAGAACCTTCAAGTAAATTAGTTTTCTTCTTCATTTAAAACTAAATTAATTATAATACAAGTACCATATATATATCATCGATAAACTTTGGTAAGCGAAGGCAAGCGCGCTAAGCGCGACGTGTGATTAAATTGTGCACGCTAAGCGAAACGATTTTTATTTATTTGTTTATAATTTCCTGTGTAGACACTTTGAAAAAACCGACGAGGCATTGGAAACGCACAATGAAAAAAAGAATTTATTAATGGCAACAAAATAATTTTGCCTTAATGTTGTTACAAACAAATTTTTGTTGGTTAAAATTATTATTTTGCTTTCCTAAAAAATCTTTTTTTTTAGGGCAATCAAATAATTTTTTTATCGAAACAATACAAATTTTGTTTGGACAACTAAAAAATTTCGTTGCGCAGGTTTATTTTTTTGTTGCAAAGGATTTTTGTTCTGACAATAAAATTCTCTATTGGATCAATCGATATTACGGTTTTGCATTCTGTAAAAGTAAACATTAAAAATATATATTGAACATTTTTTAAATCTAAAGATAATAATAATGATAATAGTAATATAATAATCTGAGTAATCATTTATTATGAAAGGTATACATCCCTGTAAGTTTCATATTCCAGTAGAAACCTTGTTATTTTATTTCATGGAAAAAGAAATTTTCTGACATTTGTTTTGGTATAAATTGTGAATAATAACTACCATTTATCAGAATAACCATATCACTTTCAGAGGGAAATATAGGAGATATTTAAGATTATTATTCGACCTTGTAAATCCTATAAAGTGGCGTCTTAAGAAAACCTCGTGATAAACAATTCCACCGCTTTATGAGCTTTTGCAATTTCCCCGCTTTTACTGCGAGAAAAAAGGTTTTCTCGAGATACTCGCAAAAGACTGCTCGGAAGGAAAGCTTGGAAGTGCTTGAACTGGTAAAGAAGAAAAGGGAAGTGGAGAAAAGAAAAGAAAAGAAAAAAACAAGTGGCAATAGGTACTAGTGAAGTGGAAATCCGTATACGCGAGGGTGTTGCAAAAGTCGTATCTCTGCGGAATGGTCCACACGTCGCGTTGGAAACGGGTTTCAGGGTCTTGGGGTGCAATTAGATGCTTTATGATGGGCGAACGTTGAATTACGGTTGGAGGCTCATTGGCTTTTATACTCGTCGCATCTCGCGTAAGAAAAAAAAGACAATATTTTTTTATGTGTAACAGAGAAAATCCTGATCACAATAATTCATGCCAAGGAATAAATGAAAATCTGCTAGGTTGTAGGAGATGGCATAAACATGCCGGGAAGGTATTAGAATTTATGAATGGGGGTGGATACCTAATATTTTGTAATGTCTTTACTCTTCTTTATTTTCACCTTTCTCATCTAATGAGGAACTATGCGAGCAAGGTATACATTCGGAACCAATATTTTTTTTTTCGGTTTAAAGAAACATAATCTATACCAAGGGGAGAGAGCACAATACCTTTTGTTACAAAACTAGTAAAGACAAGGCCCTTCCAAATCCTGATCGAAATTTCTGCCCGGGTAAATGCTGACCATGAGAAATATTTTTTTTACTTGTATTTTGGTACTATTACTCTCTATTCATGTCGGAGGCAAGTCGCCCTATTCATTTCACTTTACTTACGCGTTGCTCTCTACTTTTTTGCTCGAAAGAATTACGCAACGACAATGTGAAACAACATTACTCGCCTGAAGGAAAAAAAAGGAAATAATGGAAAAAAGAAAGTTGCTAATTCGTTCAGAGCGGTAGCTATTTTCCCTGATTATTCCACTTGCGCTTCTGTAAAGTTCCTGCAGCTCCGTATCAGGTGCTACCGTCCACCTTTCTTCGTTTCCACCACAACTTCTTCTTGTCCTATTATCTCTTCAGGAGGTTGCTTTATACCTTTGTATCTAGAAGGAACTATATATATATATATATATATAAACTTTCAGTTTATGTCAGCTTAATTGGTTTTAAGAACAAACTTTCCTGGACTACTTTTTTCCAAATTTCATTATTCGATCGCGACGAATTCAAATGCAAAAGAGAGCTCTCTACACCGTTTTGTCGGTCGGTTATTTCGCGTCTTTCATTGTTCTATGAATGAAGTTAATTCAACTTTTTAACGAGGAACAAGGGCGTTAATGCGACACTGTATTATAGTGAACAAAACATGGCGAAAAGTTTCAGCACCACATTACTTTTCATTAATCGACTTTTCTATTCTTAAAAGCTTCGGTCTTTGTGAGGTTAATGCTTTTCCCATTGAAATAAAACTTTTATCGTGGCTTTATTTTTTGCTTAAATACCGTGAAGTATAGTATATATAAATTCAATATTACGTCAATCAAAATGAATAATAATTTCTGTCGTAACAGCTTTGGGGACTTCCATAAACCATAAGGCACAATTTTGGCAATGGTTTTTTGTCTGTGTGGTGTGGTTTTTTAAATTTCTTGTAAAATCTAAGATCTCTCTTAGATTTGAAATATTTCAAAGGATTTTAACACATTGAAATTATTTCAGGGAATTTGAGGGGATTTCAATAGATTTCTACAAAACTTTAGGGAACAAATGAAAAAAATTCAATTTCATAAGACTCTAAAGTTTTTTTGTAATTTAATAAAATGTTGATGGTTTTCAAGTAATTAAACAAATTTTAAAAGATTTTAAAGGTTTTGTTAAACGGATAAAACGGATAAAAGTCCGAAAACGGTCCATCCCCGATTTCCTTCAAATTGCGTATACCTGTTTATTTTGATGCGCTGATTACGAATATGATAGTGAAAATTACCGCCTAAGCGATTTTCATGGTAAAACCATTAAAAACCATAAAAATCATGGTTTTTTGCGTTTATCTCAGCTAATATACAGAATTTTGAAAAAATTTTCAAAGAAAAGTTATAGATCTCAACGAAATACACAATTTTTGTTGCAAACATTTTTTTTTGTGAGTGATAGTTTCGGAGAAAATAAAAAAAAACCATAAACCATGGCTCTTCGCATTGTAAAGGGAAAGCATGGCAGAAGGAAATGATAAAGGGAAATGATGAAAGAAAATGGTAAAGCGAAATGCTAAACGAAAATCATGGTAAAGGGGGGAGATATGGTAAACTAAAATGGTAAAGGTAAATCATGGTAAAAGGAAATGGCAAACGGACATCATTGATTTTCTTGGAACTATCACTCGCAGAAAAAAATATTTAGAACAAAAATTGTGTATTTCGTTGAAATCTATAACTTTTGTATAAAACTTTTTTTAAAATTTTGCATATTTCCTGAGATAAACTCAAGAAACCATTATTTTTATGGTTTTTTTTAATGGTTTCACCATGAAATTCGCTTGGGCGGTAATTTTCATTGTCATATTCGTAATCAGCGCATCAAAATACATAGGTATACACAGTTTGCAGGAAATCGGGGGTGAACCGTTTTCGGAAGTACACCCAGTAAAACTACTGAATAGATTAATAAGCAGTTATTCTAATTAAATTTAAGGCTACTAATTTACTTACAATTAGTAAAATTCTTACTAATTCAGGTTGAGAGAGTAGGTGCATTTGCGAAAGTGTTTAATAAGATGAGTTTGAGGAGCATTTCCATTAAAAATAGTAAAGTTTTACTATCATCTTAATAAACTATAAAAGAATTCCAACAAGCTATTCCTGTAACTCGCGAGATAGAGGAACTTTAATTATTAAATTGTCTCTTCCCCGGGATCATGTTTCTGTTTTTACGACAAGTTAGGTAACACTCTAAAATTCTATTAAATGCATCAAAGTGCGTCGGTGTCGTAAACTCAGTAATCATACATTCCACTTGGTTCGTATTAGATATAAATGTCGACGGTTACGTGCCGGATTAATTTATTTTGCGAGTAAAACTGCCACTGACATGTAATATTATACATACCTCGTTCGCAAAATTTCGGGAAACATCAGACGACAGCAAATGGGAACTAGTCAAAATTAGTCGTAAAATTTAATTAGATGTAGAAGCAGAAATTAATATTATATAGAAATACAGAACGATGTAGAGATATGGAATCTAAACTTTTAATAGCATTGTCAAAGAAGATTTCATGTCATTTATTGTCCGAATATATCGATATTGCTTTGAGGGAAAGACAGATGACAGCTTTCAATTCCATTTACAATTTCCTGCTTCGGTTGACCGAGTGAAAATCTGGCAGACATGAAATCAATAATTTCCTGTTGAACTAGAAGCACTCAGCTAATGAGAGTATTAGACTGAATTAAGGATGTAACATATTCATTATAGATGTATAACTTCCTCTATATGCAACGTTCTTGTATATTTTTCATGAATATGCGACCAATCAGATTTTAAAATAATACCCATATATAACATTCTATATTTTATAAAATTTTATATTTTAAATTAACTCGAAAAGTTATTTTATAGAATTTATATTGAGAGCTAAAATAGTGTTTTGATACTTTGACATCAATTGCTGCGCCCATAGCGAAGGGAAGATATTGGATTGATTTCAAAGGATCTGTATCTGTTATATTTGAAAAGGAAAAGCAATTGAACCCCAAATTTTGTCAGCATGCAGTCGATGTCTTTCTTCTCCACCCCAATCTCGAATATCAGACCGTAATTGTACTTGACAGATTATGGTGTGTCGCTATTTCGGACGGGGGCGAAACTGTCCTCCTAGTAGAGACACTGTCATCAGATTGACAGCTTATCTTGCTGAGCGCATATATCAAATTATCTTACCACAGATGTTTGGTTTGTTAGTTGCTAGTTTAATGCATATTCCCCCGACCTTGTCAATCAATTATTTGGATGCTTAAAAGCCAGAAATATTTTTCAGCGATTCTCAATTGTTCATGTAAATCTTTTCTCTCGTTTATTAATTCTTATCTTCTTTATCTCTCCATGATTTCCTTTTTGATGGCTTATCAGTTTTCCATCAATCTAAACTACTTTCCACCCTTTCAAATTCGTAGCTCCAAATCCGAATGAATCCGAAACTAATCGAGATTCACCTTCTAAAAATTCACATAATTTCTCAGTGGAAGCCCCTAGAAATTTCAGGGATGAATTTCACCTGAAGAGTAATTGCAAACCGTAACATTTTTCCTGTTTAAACAGCGAAAAGCTTTGGTTATTTTGGGCAAACAAAGAAACTCTTTTCTGCTGGTGAAAGTGATCGTGGAATGGTAAACGCTGTGCAAATTGCAATACCGACCTCTTTCTGCATTAGAAACCTAAAAAGGTTAAGGCTCCATAGCTGGGAAGTCTAATTTGCCGGAGATAGCAAAATCCTCGGGATTTAATGCATATTTATAGAGTACATTAATGTTGGCTAAAGAATATTCATGAAATTTCTTGCCTAGAATACCGGACAGCGCGAGCGCCTAGGAAAAAGAGAAGAAAAGGAAGAAGTTGAGGGATGCCTTGTGTATCGGATAAAACTCCCACTTTCCGTTGCCTTTAACGTTGATTTCTATTAAAATATTTAAATTTCAACCAAGAGAGACGTCGATGTCAACAGTGCATCGCTGTTTTAGCAGCTGTAATCACTACCACCTTCTTAGCTTAAGGGTCGCTAGATGTGCCAAAGGCTCGAAAGGAAATTACTAAAAAGAGGAAAAACAAAAAAAAAAAAAACCAAGAGAAACGGGATGTAGACTCCTGCCGATTTCTTTTATGAAAAATCATGATGAGAAGTGCTTTTCTTGGACGAAATCTAGGGATGAAAAACTCAAGATGGCCTTTACTCGAATTTTCTTATCTTCTTTCAGCTACTTTTGCATCGTCATGGTCAATTTCAATTTCGCCAACGAGTTAAATTTACTAAAATTATGAAAAAGAGAAATTTCTTGCAGGTAAGTTCTGAAGTGTTTTCCCTAATCATCAGCTTCGCTTCCTGTGTTCATAATGATGCAATTAGCATCGTTTCTGTTCTTCCCTTTAACTCGCTTCTCTTAGAAATTAAGGGGAAGATATACAAGGATCGCATTACTAAGACCTTTTCCTATTTTCTATTTTCTTCATCTTTTATGTTTTCTATGTTCTTCCCAGGTTCTTCC
>JAUESI010000033.1:6519276-6534941 GCA_032275145.1 Synergus laeviventris | reverse complement strand
GTTCTTCCCAGGTTCTTCCTCGTCTTGCTGCCTCGTTTCTTAAGGAGGGCAAGGATAAAGGTGAGACCTTCCGGGTTTTCCTCGCCGAGCTTTTAATAGCTCAACGCGCGAGGCCAACGTGTAACTTGCGTTCTTCTACCTGTTTCCTTCTGACAAATTATCTCTTAAGCATCCAAGTAGTTTTCTGCCCCGTGAAACAAGAAACAACATACCAAGTTTCAACGAGTTTGCACTCTGCTGTGCCGTTGTTTTGTGAAAGATGCGCCAGCACATTTACCTTCGTGGCCACTCTACTTCACATATTATTAAAGTTGTGTTTCAGATTGAAATTGCAAAATTTTACAAAAAAGGTGAAAACAATGGGAGTGAGGGAGGGGGAATTGAATTAATATTAAGTCAATAGAGTTCTTAAAAATCGATTTCAATGGCATAGACCTTTTCCAACTGATCGTAAGATATTCAATTTTGAAGGAATTATGAACTTTTAATTTTTTAACATTATAAATATTTTTTAATACATTAGAAGGCCAAATATTTAGTGATTTTTGGCGTCTTTTTTTTGACAGGGAAGAATAAGACCGTTTTTTAATTTTCAAATTTTTTTAGCTTACCATTTTTAAATAGTTTTTTGCAATAATAACAAATACGGGGAACTCGAAGTAATAAGTAATTAATCAATAATAAAAACATCTTACTGATTAATCATCGATTGAACATTTTTTTAATCATATTTTTGAGCTGTTTTATGCAATAAAAAGATTCGATTTCTTCAACCGTCTAATATGATTTCCCTCCTTAGTAGTGGGGATGATCAACCGAGTTCGTTTTGCAAAAATTAAAACAAGTTAGCATAGTAAAATATAAATCCATTTCCTCGACATGAACATGTATGGACTGCCTATGTGTTTGGGACGTAAGCTCATTTAATTAATACCTCACAGCCTCATTAATTATTAGGTTGCTTGCAAAAAGCATTACGCTTCAGAACCAAATACAGTCATCAATATATACATTTCAGAATGAATGAAAAATGCATTCATACATAATTTCTGTTACATAATTATAATATTAAACGGAAATTCAGTGATAAATGAAGCTGAATTGTTTTAACTACTATAAACATACCATACATCAGAATTATTCTGTAATAAGTTATTACTAGCGTTATTATCGTTATTATTATCATCGCAGAGAAAGTTATATGGCTCCGTCGAATATCTGGACTTGTTTTTACATAATTCTCTTATTATGAACAAATTATTCTAATTTTGCAGTAGTTTGCAGAAATAATTGAAATATTTTCAAATCGAGGACAAAATAATATCAATTGCCATAATGGTCTACACGGCCCTTGATACAAGAAGGTATTATTTTGATATGTAGAACAAACTCAATACCCATAAATAATCCACCGTTCATGGTAGAGATTATAGTATCTCACGAACGTCACTTATTTCGAAAATAACTATATAACCTCTACGCGTTATACTTACGAATTCGTTTTGAGAAATACACAATGCCCTTGACATTCATTTTTATGACTTGTATCATCTCAAATTACGGGTCGGATGGAGTCACCTCGGGGCTACATACCCAGGTGGGCTATCATCAAAAGAATGAGCCTAAAAATATAAATTGTTGTCTTCAATCTTAATTGTAGTAATCTGGTAAAACTTTCAAGTGCAACAAATTGCAAGAAGCCTTACATTGAAATCTAAATTTTCGTCAAAAGTTTCAATAAAAAATTCTTCGGAGGATAGAGTTTGGACCAGATTTCCGATTTCTTTGAAACTGCATATACCTATATGTATTTTAATGCGCTGATTACGAATATGATAGTGAAAATTGGCGACTAGTCGATTTGTCATGTTGAAACCATAAAAAATCCCTAAAAATAATGATTATTTTCCGTTTATCTCAGCTAATATGCAAAATTTTTTAAAACGTTTTAAACAAAAGTTGTAAATCTCATCGAAGTACGCATTTTTTGTCGATGTATCACTGATTTTTTTGGACCCTTTTTGGAAGCACACCCTTTTTACATATCAGTATTTTCTAAATAAAAATAACAGGTCTACTCTTTCGAGAGATAATAAACTGCTGTGCGAAGCCAGTATTAATGGAAAATATATTATTATTGATAATAAAAAAATGTTTATTGCACCCCCATATATGGGGTGGGTACTCACGTTGACGATCGGTATTTACAGTTATAATATTATTTTATGGTAGATGAAATAAAAGAGTACTGTAGCTAAAATAAAAGAGAGTGTAGGAAATTAATTTAGGTTGTTTTGGATGTTTTGTTTTATTTCATTAAATATAAGAAAACGATAGAAAGAAATATCTGTCTTGAAAGTGAGGTAAACCAAAAGTAATTTATATTACGCTACCGCGAGGCCCCGCAGGGCTTCTCAATCTTTGGGCACGGGTTTCTGGATAACAAATCGCCTTGGTTGGTAATGCAGGCAGCAGAGGCTACGTAGCTTCTGCACGGGGTTGTTAAGGTTCGCGCCAAGCAGGTGGAATGAAGGCGGATCGTGAGTAGCAAGATGGCGTCAGATGGATGCCCCCATTAATTAGCAGCTATCTTGAGCCCCTCGTAACTATCATTCACTCAGTCACTCTCATTCTCCTCCGGAAGTACCATACTTTCCTTCTTTTCTGATTATGACATTAGATCTCCACACAGTAAAAACCAGTATTTCTTCTGAATTCGGGATCCTTTTTTGAGCGTTTTAATATGATCTTCAAAAAGTCAGTTTTAATACCAATTTTCGCTTTGCTGAATACGCTAACTTCAGACTGAAAAGAGATTAAGTATTAAAATGATATCTTGACCATGAGGCGATCTTTTGGGACTTTAAAAAATAATTTTCAGCCCCATTCGCAATGTCGAAGAAAAAATCCCTCTAAAATTCGGTATCTTTCGGAAATTTAAAAAATAATTTTTAGGTTCAATCTCAATGTCAAAGTCAACAATTGTGGGATTTTTTTGCTGTGCGAAAGAGTAATTTCATCTCATCATCATTTTTTTCTAGGGCCAATTTAGCTGTTATTATACTAAAGCTATATAGGGTGACAATTATTTTACGATTTGCACACGGAGAAAAATGGATGTTAAATTAATCTAGATGTTAAAAATAAGATAATGTCCACCGCCAAACATCGAGATGCATTAATTGAAAATCTCGATAAAGATCCATTTTCCTCCGTGGAATTAGTAGAAAAGCTTTGACCACTAAGTTAAATTAGATTACAGATTTTCATTTTACGCTCCAAGTCTAGCTGGGAGCGTAAAGTCGAGAATGGTCGAGAAGCATTCGATTTTTATTGCATACATATAGCTACTGTGGATTGTTCACGAGCTCGTAAAGAATCCCTCTGAGAGTCATTATGACATTCTTACGGAGGATCTTCATAACCTCTGGCAGATTAGATTAGATCTACGGATCATGTTCTTGGATAATGAATTTCTATGGCAGTTGGTGAACTTTCTTTTTATATTTATATATATATATATACCATATATTATAAATTACTTATTATTAAATTACTTTCTACTGTCTATTTGCAGGAAAAGAAAATACAAACCAGGGTGTCTTCTCAATTCTTGAAAAAGAATGTCCTGCCTTTCCATTTTTTGTCCAGGTAATTCTAAATTTTTATATCTGCAATTTTTTCTTACGAGTGCGATGATTTTTTTTGTGCTAGATCCTGCATTTTCCTACACTTTGCTTCGCGGATTTATTTTATTGAGAATAATGTTTTTCTCTACTTATAAAAATCGTTATTTAATTGTGTTACAAAAAAAAATGTCCTTGAAATTTCTAGGTTTTTCCAAGTATAAAAATATTTCCTGACAATTCCAGGTTTTCCAGGGTGGATATGACAGTTAGACACCCTGAAAATTCAATTCTGAAAAGACCGGGGAAAATGACCTAAAAACAAAATAAAATCCCTGGAATGAAATAAATTACACTCGAACCTCAGAAAGAGGCTGCCCGCTTTCTGACTTTCTTAGACACTGCGCGGGTCGCAAATTTAAATGAGGGGGTGGGGTCGAGAAAGAGGGCCTGTGAGAGGTTCCTTTTCGTGCCCCTCAGGCGCTGAGACCTCAATAGATCTACTGTCATTAAAAGAGTTTGTTTGCGGTTTGAGGAGCCCCGAAAAGAGTCTTATATGATTCGATGCCCAATCAAGATTTATGTTTTTTTAACTGGAACTAGAAAAAGATCACAATTAAATTATGTTGCAATTTTTATAATGAGTTTTGAAACAAAAATGTTTGCGAGACTTTCGAGATATTTAGTTATACCACTTTTTAGAGAGGAATTTCATGCGGATTCCAAGAAACTTAAAAGATTTTTCGGATTTAAGTTAGTTCAATAGATTGTTCCCGATTTTTGAATGATTTTTTAAGGAGTTCATTTATTAGTCGAATTTTAAGGGAATTGTAACATAACATTTTTTTTTATTGAGAGGTTTCAAAAGATTATTATGATTTTTAAAGGATATCCTAGAATTCAAAGGATTTCAAAGGATGTTGTCAAATCTTGTGGAATTTAAGACTTTTCTGATTATTAAAAATATTCAATTATTTTGAATCTCATCGTTGACGTTGAAAACATCAAACGTGTCACGCTGCGAGAATTTAAGAACAATGGGAAATTAGGAAACTTACATAATTTTCCCCTGTATAGTGTAGATATAAATACACTCGGACCCCATTGTGATGAAGGGTAGTGAAGGGTCGAAAGGGAGCTGTAGGAACATTAGTTCATATGGCCCTGACTAGTTTACGGTTCCGGAGATCCGTGAAGGGTCAAATCACGATTCCAGACGCGACTTATAATGGAGTCCGAGTGTAATTAACAATATGATACTGATTATATCAACTTTTGCATCGTTGATTTAGATAAAAAAAATATCAGGAGACAAGATAGTAATTGCGTGTGACATATGCGATTAAAGAATGAAAAGATAGTGGTTTAGCGACTTGGTGGAACGCGCCGATAAAATTAATACCACTATCAAATTTAACGTAATTAAAATGTAAATGCTAGCATGAATCACGGCCGTCGGCGCTAATGTCAGATGGTCGAGCGGTAACTGGCCGTACTATATATCTACATAGGCACATAGGGACCTACATTGCACCTGGAAACAGTGGTAGCGTGGGTGTTCGCACTCCACTAACGTTCATTGCCATAAGCACCCTTTAGAAGCTTTAGCTTCCACAAAAACTTAATTTATTCCCCGTCGTTATTTCCACGTTAAACGTGTCGTGATTTCATGCTCGTTTGTAGTCTAAGAAACTCCCGAAATTTCACGCTCGAATTTATTTGCTAAAAATATTTAAATAAAAACTCCATTCTTTATGTGGAAAATAAATTGCGGAAAAATAATTAAGTAAAAAATCTACGCTTTAGATGAGAAAGTTAATGGAAACGAAATTATACAAAATTTCATCGATTGTTTATCGATATATCTGTTGCGTAATTTTTTTTATCAATAATAATGATACGAGTTTTCGAAGTATTTCGAAGATTTCAAGGGTGTTTAAAAGATTAAAGAGATCTCCATAGATTTCAAGAAATATCTGGAAAAATTTAGGGAACAATGGAAATGAAATTAACTTTCAAAGTAGGATCTCGTAGGATTCTAACGAATATTAAAAGTTTTTAGACGAGTTCAGTAGATTTTGAAGATTTCAAAGAATTTCATATTTCAGGGAATATCATATGCTTTCAAAGAATTTTAGGGAATTCGATGGATATCTAGAATAGATTATATTCAACTTAATGTAATAGGATTTTTTTTGTTAATTTAAACAAATTTTAATAGTTGTCAGATCATTTCAAAGATTTCAATGGATTTTAGAGGATTGGAAAATCTTCACAAATTTCAGTAGGATTTTAACGAATCTCAAAAGTTTCTAGACGATTTCAATCGATTTCGAAGATTTCAAGGAGTTTTAAGGAATTTCATATTATTTAAAAGAATTTTAGCGGATTCGATGGATTCTTTGAGAACTTTGGGAAATTAATGAAAATAAATTAATTCAATTTCGTAGGGACGTTTCAAAGCTTTTTGGTAATTTAAAAAAAGTTCAATTTTATTCAGACGATTTCAAAGATTTTAAGGAATTTCAAAGATTTCTATGGATTTCACAAATATTCTTATAGATATTTTATACGATGATTTCAATTTGTTTTTTTGGTCTATTATATAAAACATACGTGAATTTTGCATACCATATTTTCTTTCGTAAGTTACATTTTACTTAATGAGTCAGTGATGGGGTAGGGGCTTGAAAAGAGGTTTTTACATGTTACATTGGGCAGGACCGAATTTAAGTTTAGCGGGGCCCTGGGCACCAATAGTGTCATCTTTTGTTTCGAAATTAGAGCTGTATGGACAATATAATTTACATTTTAATTTCACCTAAATATATAATAAATCAGTTTTGAAACTTAGAATTTGCATTTTTTGAGAGTCTGAAAATATACGATATAATTCAATAGGCGTGCACCTGGGCACGTGCCCCATGTGCCCATATATATGTAAATCGGCCACTGACATTGGAAAGGGAAGGGGCAAAAAATAAGGGGATAAAATAATACATAATTCATGGATGACTCCTCACTTAAACCTAAAAAATAAATCGACGGCACTTAACCCTTTAAATATTATATATGTTAATTAAAAATTGTGAATTCACACACAACATAAATAGATAAGAGCTTTCTTGAAAGATTACAGTTTGAGGAATAAGGCGCTACCCCAATTGGATATATGACTGATGGTCGGTCCAGGTTATCGTACCACTTCCGGTCTCGGGTTGCGTGTTGAGGTAATTAAAGGTGCTGTCGCGGTGCAAAACGCGGTAATCGAGAAGGGCCACGTGGCAACCGGAAATACATGGTTAGCTCGCAAATATAATGGATACTCTCAAGGGTACAAGGATGACACGTGCGAAGATTGATTGTTTTGGAAATTATTGCCGCCGTCCTGGTACGGGCCCATTGATCACCGGTCGTACCAATTTCACTCCTCGCCTTTGAGAGTAATTAGTGCGCGAACGAGATTTAAGACTGCCATTTCTGTCAGTCCCGTTCCGGGTGCAAGCTCGTCCTGAAAACTCAATGCGCCTTACTCGGATAATGGTAGACATTAAGGGCACCAGAGCTCTCCAAGGAAAAGTAGAGAAAAGGCGATTTGCTTAATTTCATTTGCAAATTGCTCAGTAAACCAAATTCTCGAACTTAGAATCGAAATCATTTCTCAGGAACTCAAAACTGGAATTTTAATGGGAATTTTAAGGAATGGACGCTTTCTGCTTTAAAGCACTTTAGGGTTTATAATGTTAAAAATTAAATGTATCAAATAGATATGCAAGGATATGATTTTTTCATCTAGTCGCCTAAATTGAACTTTACTAAAATTCAGTATAGTTAAAAAAACTTTCGTGCATTTTTTCAGAAAATATAGGATTTTATTAAATACTCTTTGCATAAAAGTGCAATGAGACGCGGATTTAGGAGTGCATACTCGATGAGCATGTAAACATGTGCGCATGAGCGAATATGCGTGCCTGTAAAGTATTCCACGATAAATAGGGTTGCAAGGGGTGAATCACGCTTCCATGAACTTATATAGCATGTCTGGCTGCGACATTCTTTATTGTCATTCAGACAAAGCCCTACAAATCTTTCATTAAAGTTAATTAGTATTACATGCGCCTTCCGAAAATAGTAATTTTTATTTATTTTAAAATAAAGGGAGGCTATTGAAATAAAGAAATAAAGAAATCATCACTGCCATGACGACAATACAAATAATATATTTTTTCATTTTTTACCCAGGCATGCACGACGTTAAAGTAGAATAGTCTGAGACCCAATTATGGAATAAATGTTTGCACTCCCATGACAACAAACACATATTTTACAAAACCTGACAGTAATAAGATTACAAAAGAAGATTCCTCTTTTCATAAACTTCGTATCCTTTCGGAAATGTCTGTAATTCTCTCCACAATTATTATAAGTTGCAAAACCATGAGAAAGCACCGTTTCCGCTTTAAACTTGAAAAAATCATAAAATTCTCTAGGTGTATTAATATAAGTTACATTTTGTAAATTTCAATATATATAAGTAATTATAAAATAGGTATGTTTCTCTGCTAAAGGAAAAATTTTCAGATAAAAAATATGAAGAATTATATGACTTTTAATATACTTTATAAACACTTGAATTAAACGATGAAGAAAAATAAAAAGCAAATTAGGCTTCGTATATAATTAAGCTTGATCAGAGAAAACTTGGTTCTAACTGGTTCAAACATTTCGCTTCAGTATTATTATTTCCCGGGATACATGCATAAGTATAGGAGACTTCAAAAAGACCTCTTATGGTTCTTGTAAAATTAATGATTAATCGAAAACAATATAATGGCAAATTTGAAACTCATTTTTCGTTTTTTCATGCACCTTTTGCTAAAAAAATTCAGAGGATTATAAAAAAATTCAAATCAAAGGATTTTAAAACTTTTTGAGGGACTTCAAAAGTATACAAAATAATTGAAAATTTTTTATTTTTAAAA
This sequence comes from Synergus laeviventris, assembly GCA_032275145.1. NCBI lineage: Eukaryota > Metazoa > Arthropoda > Insecta > Hymenoptera > Cynipidae > Synergus > Synergus laeviventris. Next base: position 6,526,333 of record JAUESI010000033.1, on the reverse strand, counting down.
TATACCAACTTGTAACCTTGTCTAATATCAGGAATCTCCAGAAGTTTAATAAAATTCCTTAAAATTATCCTTGAAAATCTGATGAAATTCTTTTAATTTCTCAAAATCCCATGAAGTCTTTAAGTCCCTTAAAATAGCTCAAAATTCACCGAAATTTCGTTAAATCCCTTGAATATGCTTTCAAAGTCCTTAACATTATTTAATATCCCATAAAATATTGTAAGAAACGTTAAAATTACTTAAAATCCCATGAAATTCAATGAAATTCCTGAGAATTCCTGACAGTCCAATAAAATCTCGTAAAATCTCTTGAAATTCTTTAAGTCCTTAAAATAACTTAATATCATCCCATAAAATAATGTAAAATATCTTACACCTACTTAAAATTCCATGAAATTCCATGAAATTCCGTGAAATCCCTTGAATCCCTTAAAAGTCTTAATTTTAAAATTAATTAATATTCCATAAAATATATTAAAATTCCATGAAATTCCGTAAAATCCTTTGAATTCCCTAAAAGACCTCGATATTCCTTAAAACTATTTAAAATCCCATAAAAACTTCGTTAAACACTTCAAAATTTATGAAAATTTCATTAAATCTCACTAAAATCCATTAAATTTCTTAAGATTCTATAAAACCCTAAATTACTGGTAAAATCCCTAAAATTTCTTGAAAATCAAATGAAATTTTGTAAAACCCCTTAAAAGTCCTAAAAATTGCTTAATATCCTATAAAATCTAAATGCTGAAAAAAGTATAATTCGCGCAATTTTCAAACCAATCAGGTTTTCGTAAACAATGTGTTCGATATATGGTAACATCACATTTTTATTTTGTAAAGTAGTAAAATATATGGTTTCCATCATTATATAATTACAGTCAGAGGTAAATTGAGTATGTGGAATGTTTACATGAGGAAGTACTATATATGTACGTTGCGTTACTAAACAATCCTGCAAGTCAGGATCAGGTTCCGGATGCTAAGTGTTTGCTCAGATATGCAGTTACATTGAATTCTGACATGGTTGCTTATCACGTATTACCCTACAGTTACAGAATCACTGCTGAATGCACTGCTTTTAGTGAATTTGCAAAATAATCCTCTCGTCGAGTAGAGATTGTTCTCACGCAGAACTACATTCCCAATAACGAAATACTCATCACAATTCGACATTCGTGGACAGAATTAATTGTGTTTTCAATACAGATTATTCTGGCATAGCACTTATCTTGATTGAACAATGAAATGTTAATTAATTTACCTAATAATGACTCTAACAATGTATAATCTAGTGTTAGAATTATTATCGATAGTAATGGAAGCTTTTGTTGAAAAGATTATTCATAATAAGATTATAGCGAATCATTGAATATTGTTAAAGAAAAAAATTATGAATATAAAATGTTTTATTATTATCTAGTAATTGTGACTCCTCTCGATTTTATCTGCAAATTTGTAAACCGTATATCCCCCTTGTTTCACTCAAACTTTGAATCATAATGGACACATGTGTCGTTACACAATTGTTCATTATACATGTAAATGTAGATGGAATGGGCATTAGTCTACAGTTTCGTAGTTAGTAAATTTCTAATCCCGAATCACGAGACCATTACTGCATCGTCGGAAAGTTGCGTGTTTGCAAACGACAAAATGTCCCGAGCAGTTAATGTGTTTCAGAGGCAACTAGATACAGATTCATCCGTTTGAAGCCGTAACTGTTGGAAAATTCTGGACATGAAGGACGTTTTGCTGATAATATGTTTGGTCGAGCCCATAATTTCCCACTACAGAGCTTCGCTGTTAAAGATTAGCAAAATCAATAATCATCCTTATGAAAGCACAAGAGTTGCTACATTACCTATATATTTAGTAATAAATTATTATTTTTTACTTTATCAATACAAATTCTGAAAGATATAAGAACGAGAAGAAGTTACAGTTCAAATGATGTTTCCTCTACGACCAAATGGAAGTAACCGAAACAAAAAGTGGGATGTATATCTTGTACAGAAATTCCCTTAAATTCACCCCAGTGGCGTAAAGTCGTAATTTCATCGATATCTATGCTGAATTCAATACAGAGAAAGATACCGAAGCGAATATCAATGGCGTGCGGATCGAGCGTTCTGTAAAAGCGTTATGGAAATACGGAAGAAAAATTGAGATCGGGACCACCACCCTTGCTGAATAAATCTAAGTTAGATGGGAATATTTTTGTTTATATCTTTGATCGTAGTCGGATCTCTTGATCCGAGGGAAATGTAAGAGTTTCTGAAAATATATATGTGACCAAAACTTGATATTCTGTTAACATAAGAGAGATTTTTACGTTGACAAACATTGAGAGCTACGAAGTTTACATTCCTTGTAGGACGCGATGAATTAGAAAACTTGCTGACATGGCAGTTCTCTAGAGACTATAAGTTCACATCCCAGCAGATAACAAGTGGACGGGACTTGGAGTGACGAGGGAGAACTCTTCAGACTATCCTTCACAGTACTACCAACCGTCACTGACGCGAACCTGTTAGGATTTCCTCACTTACTGTATATGTCGAAGCATCCCTCTTGTTTGTTTAATTCCCCCGAGTCTTTGCTTAAATCATCGATGTTACACTATTCCAAAATGTAATATCTACATATGTTAATAGTAAAGTATCAATTCTGTATTTATGTTTTTGTCACTTGGTAACATTTTAAAGGATTTCATGGAAGTTTCAAGAATTATAAAGGAATTTAAGGGTTTTTAAGTGATTAAAAATGTTTTTGTGCAATTTTAAGGAATTCTGTGGAATTTCATTGTCCAAGTATTACGTAAGCAATTTTGAGATCATTTTTACCCTCTCCCCCACCCTCCACGTCAGCTAAAGTAGGCATTTCTTTAAACGAAAAAATTTTCTAGAAACTAAAGAAATTTCATGAGGTTTCGAGGAATTTTATGGGGTCTATTACTATTAATTTTTTAATAGGATGTTTTTTTAGAGGATGTTGAGGAATTTTAGATTATTTCATGGAATTTTATGCAATTTTTAAGAATTTAAAAAGATTTTCAATAAAGTATGTTATTAAGCAAAAAGTTCATAACTATTACAAGTGGTTTTTTTCCTGCAAATTTGAGTGATTAAGATCCATTCTCTCGATGAACTTAATAAATTCTTGCTCATTTCCTGTAAAAATAAAAATAAACATTCGAATAAATAGGGGAAACGCCTATCATTTAATCTTCGCGACTTTTTGGTGTTATTTAAGTATAGATTAAGAGGGGACACAATACTCTCAGTCTCTCTTAATAGTATACCGATTATGCCTCTCACACAGCCTCGCGCCCTATCTACCTCTCCTCGTGTATAACATGCAGACGACGCCATGATTTTTCTTTATTTTATAATAACGAATGATGATGGCGCAACGCGGAAGAGCAGACGGGTTTGTCGACTCGGGGTGAGGAGAGAAAGGTCAGCGACTTCAGCGGTACCGCGACCCTTGACGATCCTTAACACATGACCCGACAACTTCCTACCTTTCGCCATCAAACGGTACGATGACAAGTTTTTATTTCTCTTAATTATCGACTCACCGCGTCCCATAACACCATTCTTCACACCAGTCTTAGGAATGTTACACCCAGGAAGAAGGCTTTTTGAATCAAATAAATATTGCATTGATAGAGAGATGCATCTAAGACTTTTATAATAAATTCTATAGCATTCTGTAATATAATGCGCTATAATTAATTATAAAGAATTTCAAGTGATTTAAAGGAGTTTAAAGTATTTTCAAAAATTGTCACGAGATTTCACAATATTTCAACAAGGGATTTAAAATAATTTTAAAGATTTCATCGAGATTGCAAAAGATTTGTAGATTAATTAATAAAAACAAATAAATAAACTAGGCATTGTAATTTTGAAATAAAAAAAGATCACAATTAAATTACATTTTGCAGTTCTTATAATCAGGTTTGAAACAAAAATGTTTGCGAGACTTTCGAGATATTTAGTTATGCGACTTTTTTAGAGAGGAATTTCAAGTGGTTTCAAAGAATCTTAAAATAGATTCTTCCTGATTTTTAAAAGATTTTCTAGATTTTTTAAGGATTTCATTTAGTCGAATTTTAAGGGATTTCAGGATATTTCGTGGAATTTCAAATGAATGCATGCAATTTTAACAGATTTTTAAGATATCTAAGAAATTTTGAGGAATTTAAAAAGGTTTCTAGGAATTGTAAGAGATTTCGAAGTTTTTTCCTAAAATTTTAAGAGACCAGTGAACCGATATGCGCGCGATTCTTTTGTTTTCCTTTTTACAACTTCAAGTAATTCAAAAACAACGTTTGCAACAACAATGTATGCGAGACTTTCGAGAACTTACATAATTGAGAAACTTACATAATTTCCCCCTATATAGTGTACATATAAATACAGTCGGACCCCATTAGGATGAGGGATGGTGAAGGGTCGAAAGGGAGCTGTAGGAACATTAGTGCATACGGCCCTGACTTGTTTACGGTTCGGGAGACCCGTTAAGAGTCAAATAATCAATTGAGACGTGACTCCTAATGGACACCAAATGTATAAATAATGCGGCATTATTTTCTCCTTAGAACGAAACCATCGTGGCCTTCATTTCTTGAACCCTTCCACTTTCCACGACCAATAGGACGTAGCTTGATATCTTATTATAAAGTGGCGCAACCTCATAACTCATTTATGAAGTACTTTACCACCAGTTTCGAATCCCTGAAAAGAGTAAAGCTCTCTGAACTATGCGTGGAGAAAAGATATGAAGGGAGGGTAAAGCAGAGCGTCGTAAAGAATAAAAGAGGGAGACTACGAGACTGTCGAGGCCGATAGGGGTAGAAAGTGGTAGTAAGGGATTGAAACGGGATGTGAGGGTTTGGCCATCGCACCTCACGACGCAAGGACGGAAGGGAGCTAGCGAATATGTCACCTGAATGCCACGGTAATGTTCACAAAATGCCGGAAATATAAGCAAACGTGCGCTCGGAACACTCTTGGGAACTGTCGTTTACATAAATAGCAGGATTGTACCTAGTATTCAGACAGTGTACACGCAGGCACCAGTGTACGTGTCTCAATATTTGACGTCACTGTTTCCAAGCATTTGCCTACCAAATGCAACTTGCTACATTGCATACTTAGGTCTAGCCTTCTCCTCCCTTCAAAAATGACAGCTGAAGCACTCTCTAAAATCGATAAAGCTCACGCTTAATCTCGTCAAAGTGTCCATTACGTAGTCGTATGGTGTAAGGAAAGCGCATTGAGGAGTTGAACATTTATGGGATTAAAAACACTTTTCTATTTCGGAGCCTTCTTATACAACTTCAAGAAAGAGTAGCTATGAATAAAATATAGTATAAGAATGTTAAATATGCATATGGCATATTTCTTCGTGGAAAAATTCTAGCAGAAAAGCCTGTGAAAACACTCGAGAAAGTAATAGGTGTGCACATAATAGTAATTGAATTCATATAATAACTTGTCAACATCTCAAGATCCCTGAGCGAAGTATATTAAACATGAGTACAATCCTGTATAGTTCTGTAGATGTGTACTTCCCATAAGGATATGTTTGCTAGTTGGACTAGACGATTATATTTCGGAAGGCACCGGGTGAATAGTTTCACTTCATAATTATGCAAAGGAGAGAATTTTGATCTTTTTAATTATACAAAATCGATAATGTCTCTGGGGTATTTGCCACGCACGAAGTTCTATTAATTCGTTTATTTTCTCTGCAAAGGCCGGTGTAATGTGAATTACCATTCTGCACCACAAAATTGATGGTGATCATGAGAGTTTGCTCGACTAATTGGTGCACTAATGAATATAGCGCGGAACCGAGGGAGTGAAACACTTCCGATTTGTTTAAACCCTTGCTCTGAGTACGCAGAGATGCCAGATGTTATATATATGTTATGTATGGTATGTAACTGTGGTCCATTCAAACCTTCCTTCCTTCCTTTCCTGCCTTGCTTCATTATTTCACCCCCCTTACATTTTCCTGCCCCTCGTACAAAACGGGCAGTGCAAACGTTTCTCAGCTTTCTCGCAGAAAAGCTGTCTACCCCAGCAATTACAAATTTCTCATACGCAAAAGAGCGAGCCTAATTTTTTTGTTCTCCTTGAATACAGACAAATAATTCACAAGTCGTAGTCGCGACTGGCTTCTTTCAACGAAGTACATAATATCTTCCAACAATTCATGCTGTTTTCATTGTCACTAAACCTCCAAGACTTGAAAATGCTTGAAAACGAGATTGTAAGCGCAATGTGGTTTTCAGTTTCAACGCGGTTTTTAATTTAAAGTTTCTGTGTATTTAGGGGAAGAAAGGAAAGAATAACACAGAAAAAACGTGTTGTTGAATCAAATTACAATTGAACTTGAATTTTTTTCGGTTTCATACCATAAACAAATTAAAAGTTACTCAAGAAACCGATGAGACTTACTCTTGTTCACTAGGTGCATTAATTATGTAGCTACAATGCATTATAATGGTCTCTACATCAGCTAACAATGAATATTTTCAATGTATTAATTCAGAGTTGACACAATATTCATTGTCTACTACAGACATTATGGATGAAGATAATAGAAAACGAATCAGTAGAAAGTCGTATTCAATTTTTTAAACAAGATTATGAATGTTTATGAATGAATGTACTTTTTGTTTTGTCAACTGAGATGACCACTGTTGTAAGTGGAAAAGGGTCATTTTGGTGAGACCGAATTGCTGCTTATCTGATTCTATGCAAGCTTTTAAGCTACAATTGTCATAAATCCAATCTGGTAAAAAGGGGTCTTAAATAAAAATGTTACTACTTGTGGAAAATACTGATATAGTGAATACTACAACAAAAACTACTTTTACTTATATTTTACAAGTTTTTGTGGAAAGTAGTAAAGTGGCTTATAGGGAGTTTACTGCGAGTGAAGGTTTTATAGGAAGCAAGTGCACCTAAATCCGAGCATGTTCATCTAGACTCTAGACTAGAGGTCAGGTTGAGACTGAGGAATCCAAACTGAACAG
>JAUESI010000033.1:6505194-6516070 GCA_032275145.1 Synergus laeviventris | reverse complement strand
GATTTTATTTGTTAGAATAGCAGAAATTTCCAGCAGATTTGAATCTGTAACTTTAAGAGGTTGATTTTTCTCCGTGTATAATCTGGAAAAGACTCGTGCAAAAATTGCCAAATTTGATCCCTATTACAAATCAGGACCCGATTTATGGTTAAGTATTATAAAATAAATTCCGCTTTTGTCTATTTAAATCATCGATTTATATTGAAATTTCAATATATATAGAAGCTCACGGCACAACTTAATGCCTTGGAAATAAAATTTCTGAGAGGAAAGCATATTTCGTAGCGGATAACTGTGGCAGCGCGTGATCTGAATATATAGTTGACTACTGTGCTTATATTTTGCCTACGGATTATACCATTAAACGAAGATCCTTCGATATGGATATTAAATATCGACAGAGTAGTAAAATTGCGTGCAAGGCTATAAGGCTATAAGGCTACATAATATACACGTACAGTAAGTAAGGAGTTGCGAGCAATTTATTTCTTGCGATATTAGATGTATTAACTATAGGCATTCTGACTTCTTATGCCTTCGAGAATTACCCACCCTTCTTCCACAAATAGACGATATCCCTATGTTTATTTGAAATTATTCATTTTCAAAATTCAATGAGCTAATAGTAACTGATAACTAATTCATCATAATTACTAATTTTCGAGGTACTTATAATGCTTCAATTGCACGATAATTATCGAAATTAACTTATTTTTGGAAACTTTATGATGACTTTACCTACTTAAGGCGATATGATGTATGTACAAGAGTTATAGGAAGTTATAGGAAGTTATAGGAAGTTACTACCTATAAGGAGCTAAGAAATTAATTTATACCATACTTCAGAGCATATATTGTACCAAGTAAGTGTTTTGTAATAGAGATTTAGCGGCTAATAAAATGATTTCGATACGAAAGACAGTCAAAAAGAGCTTTCTATCTGACACTTTATGGGTAATTACTGCAATTTATGATGGTGATTATATTAATTTAATATGTGGATTCATGATTCATGAATGACAATCTCTTACTCTCTTTGGATATTTTATCATAGCTTATTCTAAGCGAAAAGTTACTTGATCAATAGGGGTCACCTATTTATACATTTTCGGTTTAATAGAATTTTTATTAAATATTTGTTTTATGAATATACATTGAAGTATAATTAAGTACATAAAACATGAGCTCACATTTTCGGATTCCTCTTCAGAGTACTTTAAATTTTCCATCATGCTTACCATCATTCGTATAAGTTTTAATCTATGTTGAAAAAAAAACATGCGAGAAGAAAAAGTTCGAGAAACTCGATTCTCGTGACTGGATCCCATTAAGGCTTTAGTACTGAAAAAGCAGTAGAATACTTTTAATTGGAAAGAGAGAATCTTGGATGTGAATGAAATAAAAAGATCGTGCTCATTAGAATAGGAGTAGATACAACGGGTTTTTTTATACGTAACGAAACCAAATAGTCTTGAATTTCTTGGAAAATACGAATATCATTTTACCGAAAGAGAAATACGATTTTAAAATAATTTTATAAACCACATACATTTTACACTTATTGAATGAAAGAATTCCGTAAATCAAAGTAAACATATTACAATTCAAAAGAGTAAAAGTTTTCATGGATAATCACTAAAAGGATTTAATGAAAGTATATATTTTATGATCTGATTTTTATGACGTATAACTTCATAAAAATGATATTAAATTATTGTTGCTGTGTTATTTAGAAGATCAGTTTTCGCGAATTTTATAGACATTACTGTATTTATTCGTGAATTTATCATGCGCATCTGTCTTCTTCTGCATAAGGATATTTTTTCCACCCAAATGTCAGTTGAATGCGTTAAATGATACATGACCCGTATTCTTGTGCTTTTTCCAGTTTTTCTCCGGTAGGAAAATTCAAAACGTACTAACACCTGCTCACAACGAGCTCGTTGGAATAGATGGGTTACCGCGTCGTCGTGTCGTGGTAAATGACGCGTTATGCTCACATTTTCAGCAGCCATTCAATTTGCGCAAACTCTCTTGAAGCGAGGCACTAGTTTTTTTTTTTACCTGGCGTTGCAGATTTCGCATTTACGATTTTATTCGCTACTTTTACGGATCGTTAAAATAATAAACACATGTAGTCCAGTCCTCCACTTGGATCGTTTTTCTTCTACGGATAAAGCCAGACGCACATCACCATAGAAGAACCTAACTTCTGATCGGGGTCGAATCGTGCAATTGTTTTTCACTTACTCATATCACATCTGAATGTAAGATTATGGAATTTTTCAATTATTTTATATGGATTCACATGACTAAAAACGCGGGGTTTTCACATTTCAACCATTCGGATGTTTACTAAAGTATATTGCAACGCCATCTTCAGGAATTGGTTGATCTTGTGGCCACCTGATCTTGCCCCAGTCAGAGCCACATCCTTCGTCCTATCTTGGCCACAAATAGTATGCCCGATCGGGGTCCGACTTGCAATAAGGAAAAACTTTGGCGATTCTATTAAAAAGCAAATATTATGTTTAAAGTGTATAATTTTATAATTAATTGAATAAAAAGTAAATGATGAAATTATTCATTTTCAGGATGGATTACAGGAAGCAATTGAGAAGAGGTTTTTCTACATGCACCACTGATTCAGACTAGAATTTTATTAGAAAGAACGTTTCTCTTTATCTGGGAATTCGTGGGGAGAAACAAAACGAGCTGCTGAAAGTCGAGTGGATCGATGAGAGAGGTGAGTGAGGGTAAAGTTGAGAGTCAGGGGTTGAAATGAAGTGGCACCTGGTTAGTTTGCAAAGTTTTTTTTCTTTTTTTTTTTTTTTGTTTTATTAACTATCCACACCTCGTCGTCCGATGGGCCATTCCGTGTAGCTAGAGACACTTCACTCAACAGCTCAGGTTCTCGAACGTAACCAATTGATGAATGTGACTCGACACCGCGTCATTTCTCTTCTTCTGTTTCACTCATTCATCAACGAGGTGGTGTCCATTAAAACTCGGAAGTCACCCTCGCGCCTTTTTTCCAGGTTGCGTGCTGTAATTATCCCCTGCTTTTGCAGCGATAAATCTCATGCAACGCGCAACCTTCATCCTCCACCAAATTAATGTTAATTTGCTCCTAAACCAACTTTCGACCACATTTTTATAATTTTAGTATACCAAGATGATGTATGTAATACCATCACTTATTGTACAGTTTGGGCACTATTTTCGTTTTAATTACAAGTGCGATTCTAAAAAGTCTTTTCTGGGGTCATTTCTTCCGAATGTCCTTGAGGAAAAATGAATGAAGGACAAGATTTGATTTCAGCACTTAATTCACTCGTCAGGGTGTCGATGATGTAACTTTTCTATTTTTCCAATTTGACAATTTTTCACTTACCCATTGTTCATAAATTCTCGTAGCTAGACACAAAGTCAAAAATTTCTATAAAGTGTTTTAACTACACAGAAAAACTGCTATGAACTACCACAGAAATACATAGTAACATATGGTACAACTATTAGAGTGGTTTCACTTTTAATAAAAATATTTTAATATATTAGGTAATTATAGGTAAACAATATAGAAATTATATCTCAATCTTACATTGGTATTCCGACCTTAAAATAATGCAATTAAACCAAGATATTGTTGATAATGAAATGGGGAATTGAAGAGTTTTCCTTCTCAAAACCGTATATCGGGTAAAAATGGGGAATGTGCATTATTTTCATTTTTTTTAGGAAATCTTTATATCTCTAAAATCTTGTAAAATCTCTTGAAATCCCTTGAAATCTTTTAGGATGTCTTGAAACTATTTAAATGTTATGAAAGCTATTCAAAATCCTTAAATACTCTGGAGTTCTTTTGAAAACGCTTTAAAATTTTGTATTATCATTTAAAATCCCTTAAAATACTTTTTAAACAAATTTTAATTACCAGAAAATTTTGAAATTCATCCGAACTCTTTTCAAATTCTTTTTAAGTCGCAGTAAATTTCTTATAATCACTTAAAATCGCTTGATATCTTTTGAAAATCCTTTAAAGTTGTTTAATATTATTTAAAATCCCTCAAAATACTTTAAAAAATTTTTTAATTACCTGAAAATCTTGAAAGTTATGCAAAAATTTTTCAAATTCTTAAAAAATTCTTTAAAAATGCTTTAAAATCACTTGAAGTATATTTAAATCGCCGCAAATTTCTTGAAACCCTTTAGGAAACATTGATACCTTTGATATCTTGTCAAATTTCTTGAAATCCTTTTAAATTCCCTAGATAGAATAACTTGAAATCTCTTGAAATCCTCTTAAAATAGTTATAACAAAATTTAATTATCTGAAAATCTTAAAACTCGTCCGAATTCTTTTCAAACTCTTGACAAATACTCTAAAATCACTTGAAATATCTTTGAAATCTTGTAAAACTTCTTGAAATCCTTTTAAATTAACTAGAATCACTTAAAGTCTCTTGAAATCCCCTTAATTTTTTAAAAATCACTAGAAATTTGTTGAAAATCTAAAAATTCTTTAATATCATTTGCAATCCCTTGAAAAACTTAAAAAAATTGGTTAATTACATGAAAATCTTGAAACTCATCCGAATTCTTTAGAAATTCTTGGAAAAATCTCGACTCAACCCTCTTAACTCAAATGCCATCCCCGAGACGTATGTATGTAATAAGCAATTTGTATTTGACAAGCGGAAAATGCTACCTGAGCAGTGCTAACTTGGCTTGGCAGTGCTTTGCAAGGGTAATTGTATTACAAGCCCGTCTCGGCAGGCAATTACACCTACAGGTGATCTCTCGCGATTTTTCATACGCTCTTTGTGCCCTCGGGGGTAAATTACCGGAGACATTTACAAACTGGTAGCGGCAGTCTCTTGTCAGTGTGAATATGGTAAGTTAAAAAGTTTCACGAAACTAAAGGACTGCAGAGAGATAGGAAGCGAGGCCATGTGGGGGCAGAACGGAATTATCCATGTCAGACCGTATAGTTGAACTCGGTCTTCGTTCCTTTGTCCAGTGGCTGGTTGAGGTTTCACGCGGTAATTGAATAAATATTCATTAGTATAATTAGCACACACGTACGACACACGGTGACCAGCCACAGAGCGATGGCACACCTTTAATTGCGGCCGGACGTTTTCCGTGCATGCACACGTATTCCAGGCGTTGGCGAACCGACAACCATGAAAATTAGCCTTAAGGCCTTTGTTTTCAACCCGCAGAGTCATCATCTGGTTTGTGCTGCTCCATGAAACTTGAGTTTAAAAAAATCTTCTTGCTATGCTGCTCTTTTTACTTCAATTGTACCTTCATTATAAAGTATAATTATATTATATGTCGAAAGGATTGCAGTGCCTCTTGTTTTAATCAACTCTTTCAAGCCTTTGACTGCATCCACTGAATTGAGAAACTCAAGAGAGGTCTTCAATTTTGGCAAATTTAATGCTCTTTTGATGTATATGTTATTCAAGAGAAATATAGTCAGTCCATCTTACATCAAAGTTTTAGACCCTTCTGGTTCAAATAAAGAAAGAGACATATTTATCATTCACGCCTTTTAAACTAAAAAATTTATGAAGAAATTTACAACGTTCTTATAATTGAATGATGTTGATTCACTCTATAGGTTGACGTTGCATATATATATATATACTCTCTCTGATTTATAAATTTTACACAGAGTACTCTGGCACTATTATGGATAAATAATATAATAACATGACCAGCAATTTTACGAAATCTCGAATTAAGAATAATCCTCGTTTCAATTTTTAAACACTTACGATTTGCACCAATTTCCTTCACCAACTTAGGAATTTATTATGAAGGATTAAATATTTCGTACTTTCTTATGTGCAACTTTAATTTTTAATCCATTCTTTTCATAAACGATCGGTATAAACATTCTTCGTATAATATATTTAATTGGATAATAAAGATATTAATTTCAAAAAGGGTGATTTATACAAATACCGACCATTGGCTTCAGTAATGGATTCAATCAGTATATCACCTTGAAGCAAGGGTAGTAGGCGAATCTGAGATTTGGAGATTACTCGAGCAAGGTGAGAAATGATGCATGACGTATCAGATGCTCCTATAAGGCATATAACCTGTCGAAGCAGGTCGACCATAAGCCACGAGATAAACTGACCAGCGTTCAGTCTTGATGATAACCCGAATGCATAATGTTAGTCCGATATCGACCTATCACCCTACACTGGGTTATCCAATCGAATGTAAATGATTGCATCCATAAGTTCTTCGAAAATGTCAGTTTTTTTTTCAAATTCCATGACCTTTTCCTACTTTTTTCCACTAAAGATTAGTTTTTTTAACAGATTTCTTTCATATCTTATTTGGGGGGTGTCCAAGTATTACAAGTATTACACACACACAATGATGCAGAACAGTTTTTGTAAATTTCACTGATAGTGAATTCTATCTAGCGCTAGATACCCGAAACTGATTTTATTAAATCTTACGTAAGATTTCAATTGACCCCCCCTCCCTGAAATGCTGCTTATGTAATACTTGGACAGTCCCTTTTATATTTCAGGATTCAATATACTTTATAAAATGGAAAGCAAAACTGCTATGCTTGGAGGTACCCGTGCAGAAATTTCAATATGGATCTGATCTGGGTCTCGACCTGAATGTTAAAAATGTTCACTGAACTAGCTATTTTTTGTTCTATTCAATTACTTTTTAGTATGTATAAATCACAAATTGACAAAAAACTACCACTTACCTTTTATTTTATATGAATCCACATTAATAAAAAGGCGAGTTTTTACATTTCATTGCAACGCCTAGTGAAGAAATTTGGATGGAGATCCAGTTTTTAATAGTTCTAGTGTGGTCCTGATCTGGAAAACTGGCATGGACCCCACAAGGCGCATCACACTTTCATTGATAAATACTCCAAGTATAGAAAATTGGTCAATACCCTATCAAGATTAAAAAACTATTCTTGGTTTCAGAAATCGAAAATATATTCTCGCAATCCTGAAATCTAAAGCCAAAATCTATTTTCATCCATTGGTTGGATTTCTATTCGCTGCCTATACTTGAAAATCGAGATCAGAGCTGCCAAGTATTATAATTGTTATGAATTTAAAGCGATTTAAAAAGATTTCAAGTGATTTTAAGGAGTTTTCAAAGAATTTAAAAAAACTTCAGGGGAGTTTCAAGATTTTTAAGTAATACAAAATTTTATTAAATACTTTAACAGATTTTAAATAATCAAGAATTTTAAAGGATTTTCAAAAAATTTGTTTTTGAGTGATTCTAGGAAATTAAAAATCATTTTAAGCAAATTTACATGATTTCAAGAGATTTTAAGTAATTTAGAGCGATTTAAATAGATTTCAAGTGATTTTAAAGAATTTAAAAATATTTTCAGAAGAATTCAGATAAGTTTCATGTAATTGAAAAATTTTGTAAAGTATTTTGAAGGATTTTAATTAATATTAAATAATTCTAATATATTTTAAGTGAACTCCAGAGAGTTTTCAAGAGCTTTCACAAGATTTAAAAAATTTCAAGACAATTCAAAGGATTTCAAGAGATTTTTGGTAACTGGAAGAGATTTCAAGAGATTTAAAATGATTTAAAGGTATTTGGAAAAATTTAAAAGAGGTTCAAGATTCTCAAGTAATTTCAAAAAAATCTCTTGAATTTCATTGAAATATTTAGAGATAACTTAAAATGTTTAATTTCTTTTAAAATCTGTACAAGGAATTTTTAATGACACTAAAAAATTCCAACGGATTTTAAAAGAATACCAACAAATTTACGAATTTGCAAGAAATTTCAAAGATGTCAAAATAGTATTCCAAAATACTTTTAAAAATAGCAAGATTTCAAAGTAATTTGAAAACAATAAATCTTATAAATTCCCTATTTTTACTTGATGTTTGGGTTTGACTTGGAAAACTCTTCAATGCCCTGTTTCATTATCAACAATATCTCAGTTTTATTACATTATTTTAGGGTGGGAATACCAATGTAAGATTGATATTAATTTAATATTACTGCTACGTCGTTACCCCATAAATACGTAATTATATTAAAATACTTTTACTAAAAATAAAAATCCTGACCAGGGCCTCGTCAGAACCTAATTTTAAATAGCGCTAAATGGGTCAATTTCTGCAGGGGGCCATCTTCAGGAATTAGTTAATCTTGCACCTGATCCGACCCTAATTAGATCTTGGTCATTCATCCTATCTTGGCCATAAATAGTGTGCCCGATCGGGGCCTGATTTGTAGTAGGGATCTTTGGGAATTTCTGCACGGGTAACAAATTAAAGTTTTCTTAAAATTTGAAGCATATAGGTACATATAATTAATTAACGATTGTCAAGTTGTCAAGCATGAAAAAAGTCGAAAGTCGCTTTGCATATCGCAGAAGCTTTTTCCATTTCTCTATTCCGTACGCCAGGCGTCATCAGCATCTACGTCGGAAACTGCGTAATCCTATCACGTGCTTTTGCAAGCCATAAATCATCAACGAGAACACTTCCTCGACTTTGCACACTGAGACGAAGGAAAGATGTTCCGACAGGGAAGAATTTCATAACTTCTTAATTGCACATACCGCAAAAGCTTGGCTCATTTACATTTATATATAGCATTCCGATAGCATAGCGCTCTTATCTCGGCATAGCCGAGCTTTATTTTTCTTTAAGTGGATCCCATTATGGTTTCTAATATGACTTGTCGAACTCACTTTTTACTCAAGTGAATCGGTGATTAATGGAAATCGAAAATTCTATGGAAATATGTCTTTCAATTTCATATGCACATTTGAATGGAATATTAAAATCGGCCCCCCAACCAGGAAATATCGTAATATTTAGATATTTGTATTTGTTGGTTAAAACTGAAATATTTATCGAATTTTCAAATTTTGGGTTGGTCAGCACTAGAAAAGATATTCAATTTTGAAAAAAAAAACTGCACCCCAAAGTATCACTTTTTTATTTTATCTTGTACCAGTTGATTCGGAATTCCCTTTGCATGGCTTGTTTTTTTTACACTTTAGGGAGTCTCATCAAAATTTAAAAAATCCTATGAACGCGCCGCCTCCGAGTTCAGGGGTGTCCCTACCCCTTTAACCAAGGTTTTTTTTTGATAAACAAAAAAAATCCATTACCAAATGATTGCATTAAATAAAATTTTGATATTTTATAGTTGGGGTGCCAACTTTACGACGGTAATGAAATAAATATTATAAGAAAGGAGTTGATTGAAAATATTTATTATTTATCTGAATGGAATCCATTTCTGCTCTTCTGTTCAAATTCTTTGGTCTTTAATAAAATTTCATTATCTCCAAGTATAATTACTAATTGAAAATTAATACCACCCCTTCGAATAAAGGCTCTTATGTCTGTTGAAAGGTCGAAGAGAAATGTGTTCATAATTCCTCAAGTTTAGTTCTTTATATATACAATATATATTATATACCATATATATAAAGAACTTAACCCTTCGCTGCGTCGACCAATGACGTATTTTCCTCTGATAGAGTGGAAACTTTTAACTTAGCTCGAGCAATCAAGGTCCACTCGATCGTTTCACTGGGTGTTTGTCTTACGTGCTATATACAGTCGGGTTGATGGAGTGGTCTTGAGTACACTTTTTTCTAAAAATACACATCTCTCTAGACAATGAAATTCGAAGTAGTTGGGTACAATGGTTTGCGATTGGCTTTAAATATATGTAATTATGAAATATTCACCAGAAATATCAACCAGAAACTTTGAATACTTTTAAGTGGGTTCATCTATATGAGGGTCGTATTGCGAGTGCCTTTTAAATATTTTTTTTCTTTTTTTTTTTTTTTTAAGAACTACCAAAGATTTTTTAACAAGTTTCACGTCATTTTAAAGATTTATTTTTGTATTTCACACAGTAATTGTGATACTGCTATTTGATTTATATTATATAAAGGCGTTTTTTTAAAAACTATGTTTTTGATATTAGTTTTTAAAAAGATGCATTGAATGGACCAATTTGAAATTTTTACTGAATAATCTAAAAACAATACTTGAGGTACTGAACAAACGGATTTTGTAAATTTTAATTTTTCATAGCTCATATCATAAAAAAATGCATGAAAAAGATCGATTTTCGGGAAAAAGACCGCCACTCTGTAAATTTTTAAAATTTCGAAAAACCCCTCTATCCGTATAGCAAGGAATAAACTACAAATAACGCAGTGTTTTAATTTTTGGTTACTGTATGCCACTTTAATTTTGAAAATGATTTTCAAAAAAACGCCAAAGAATTAAGGATTTTCAAACGCTTTCATAAGAGATTTCAAGAGATTTTACAAGATTTCAAAGAATCAAGATTTCCTATTAGATTATAGCAATCTTTTACATTTTCATAAACAATTAAATGTTGAAAATATTGGAAATTCCCTATTTTTATCCGATGTATGGTTTTGACATGGAAAACTCTTTAATTCTCCATTTCATTATCAACAATATCTTGGTTTAATTGCATTATTTTAAGGTCGGAATACCAATGTAAGATTCAGATATAATTTCTATATTGTTTACCTATAAATTCCTTATATATATAATAACAAATAATAAGTTTAACAATTTGTTAAAACCCTCTGAAATTCGTTAAACTCACTTCAAATGTTTCCAAACCTTTGAAATATTCTGAAATCTCTTAAAATTATTTTAAATTATTTAAAACCATTTGAAATCTTTAAAGCTATCTTCAAACAATTGAAAATTTTAAAAAATTTCAGAATATCTTGTGTGAAATTTCTTAAAAATCCTTAAAGTTTTTGAAATTTTTTTGAATTATGACGGAAAAAACTCTATGGTTGTAAGAACCACAGAAATAG
>JAUESI010000033.1:6491300-6505094 GCA_032275145.1 Synergus laeviventris | reverse complement strand
AAAAATCCTTAAAGTTTTTGAAATTTTTTTGAATTATGACGGAAAAAACTCTATGGTTGTAAGAACCACAGAAATAGTTATATATGTTACAGCTACTAATTTGTGGTTGCAACAAAGACTTTTATAGTTATACCATATGTTTCTTATGTATTTATGTGATTGTAACAACCATAGCAGTTTTTGCTGTGTAGTTAAAACACTCATGAAAATTTCGACGTTAAAAACGTCAAAAATGTTTTCCTGCGAGAATTTGTAAACAATAACGGGAAAGTGGAAAATTGGAAAAATGAAAAAGTTACATGATCGCGACCCCCTGACCAGTAAATTAAGTACCCAAATCAAATCTCGTCCTTAAATTCGTTCTTCCTCGAGAATATTCAGAAAAGAATGATTTCTGAATAGACTTTTTACAATCGCACATGTAATTAAGACAAAAATAATATGCAAACTACAATAAGTGATGGTTACCTCATCTCGGTATACTAAAATTATAAAAATGTGGTCGAAAGTAAGTTTAGCATCAAATTAACATTAATTTGGTGCGACGATGAATTCCTATTTATACCCGATGTTTGGTTTTGACGTTTTGACTCTTCAGCGTCCCGTTTCATTATCAACAATATCTCAATTTCCTTGAATATACACGCAAAAAAGAAAAAAGAAAAATTCTAATTTATACTGATAAAATTGTAAACCCTGCTATCTTCTTTGCAAAGTAAATTCAGCCATTTTCTTTTTTGCATGTAAGATTGGTACTAATGAGAATACACTATACCGTAGCCATATAAATGCCTAATTATATTAAAATATTTTCATTGAATATAGAAAATGCCGACAGAATCCTCGTTAGAACCCGTGGGGCAATTCCGACGCGGGAACCTGCATAAGAAATGAAGAAGCGCAAAGGTACGTACGCACATTAGTAGACGATTCCTCTGAAAACTGAGCGATATAGGAAATGTTTTTAGAAAATTGCTCGGTAATTTGAGATACGCGTTGAAGCAATCTACCATCGCGTGCGAAGATTATCGGCATCGCTATCAGCAGCAGCGGTTTGTGGTACATATTAGGTACATAACCGTTCGTTGACTCGCTGACCAACACTTAACCACCCACAGTAACCACGGCATGTTAGTAACATTCCCTTGGTACGCACATACGCATACCATGCATGCTTGGTGGTTACTGTCTAATACTACACACCAGTAAACACATATACACACACATACGAAGATTTAAGCACACACATGAGCATTCATGTTCACTTAAACGGTCACGTACACATGCATATGATCTATTTGATCTATGCATAGGCATTATAAATACATGTATACGTCAGAAAGTGCCGCGAGGTCTGCGATATAAGTTTAATGCCCCGAACGTTGTCCATGCCGGTAAATTCAAGGTGCAAGGTTATATGTGATGAATGACGCGCATCGAAGCATTTCCTGATTGGTGCGCTCTCACTCTTCGGTGGTTGCACTTTGCGTTACGGGCACGTGCGCTCATACAGATGAGAAATGACTTCTACGTGTTGAGAGGTCAGTGTTGAAAAGAATTTCACAGAGATAACGAAACATTTACCCACGCAGAGTGGTACGCAGAAAAATATTGTTTATGAGCGATCGATTTGCTCTGCTGTCCCTATTTCATCTGCTACCGATTTTATGGTTTGTTCCATAGAATTTATTCTGTTGTGATGAAAAAAGAGGTGGTGTTGATTTTCATCGAATTCAATTGAAATTTGATAGACGCATCCACATGATCCATGGATCATTTCCCAATATTCTTTAAATTTCAGTCAAAATTCGACGCGGCCCGTTAAAAATGTGCAAAACGGTGTTTGCTGAAAATCTCATGTTGTTTTATGATTTATGTAATTTTATTGAATTGACTATATCTTGTTCTGTAAAGGGAATGGAAGACTCTCATATTTTATATAAAACCTTGAAAGATAAAAAGACGCAAGGGTATCTATGTAATACGTTCCTGCGGCAAAAGTATTTTTTTTTTTTTTTTTGAGAACAAATAAGTACGTGTACTTCTTTGTTTGCGGATTTTACTCGTCTTACAGAGTGGAAGTTTTTGCAATGTTGAGATAGAAACTCGGACGAATTGGCTGCGAAAACATTCTCGTGTCTTAACGTTCATGCCAGCATGATTATCTTCGTTTATCCTGGCCTTTTGCAGCTTCTTTTTTAAGCCTCTTTTCTCCTCTTCATCTTTCTTTGCCAGTTTCTTTTTTCCCTTTCTCACCCTTTTCGTGTAGTATCAACGCATGACCGCAATCTTGCGGATAAACCCGTTTTTGTCGCAACTTCTTCATACTTACAGACAGATGTTCACTTGTCGTTCAATTTGCTTGAAGCTATAATTCAGAATGAAAAATATTATTTATACGCTCTCTTAAGATTTTACGAAATTGAACTATTTACACTAATGGCGATTTATTATTTAGATAAGTTACCAATAATCATTCTATTTGTATCACATTTGCTTGAAAACACTCTTTATAAATTTTATTAATTAATAGTCGTTTTTTAGTAATTCAAATGGTGCGGAATCGTTTACATAAATCAGTGAAAAGTTATACTAATTCCATTAAGCACAAAATATCTAAATTCTCTTGAAATTTTTTTAAAACTGAGAACAACTGAAACTTCTTTATAATAATGTGAAATCCTTGGAAATCTTCTAAAATCTGTTAAATAAACTATAAAATCTAAATAATATGACAAATATAACATATGCTGGTTATTTAAACAAAATGTTGAACATTACTGATGTTCGATGAAAAATTCATTGTGAACAATTAGTAAGTAAAACTACTAAATGGATTAGTAAGTTATTTTTACTAATTCACTATGATAGCTGAATTAGTATTCTAATTATTTCATTTAGTATTGAGAGAGTAGAGCATAATTTCTTCATATAATATTGAACTTGTGCCTAAAGATCTAGTTAATTGTTCTAGTATATAAAGAAATCTGCTGGCAAAATATATACTTTGGTTTTATTCCTTGTTCTCTGGATTATTAATTCGGTCGTAATTACCAAGTACGCAAGTTTAAAAGTCTTTAAAAGTCGGGACGACATCCCCAGCGAGTAGATAGTCATTATAACTGTCTTGTAAAAAGTCCTCGGTAAAAGCTGCTTGTAATTTCAGAAAGAATGTTGTAGCCCAACGTATTGTAGATTCTTAATTCCACCCTACTTGACAATTAGCAGGAATCATTGACTCAGGAAAGAGATTTTGTTTTAACTTTCATCGAAAAAATCTTAATTGCAATTAAAACTTTTAATTCAGAGTGCTTTCTTCCACTTATTAAGTGGTATTATTATTATTATTCTTGCATAGAACATCACAAAAGGGATAGCGAATAAAATTACTTCATACGCCAAGTTTCTCTCTCAAGTCGTACAATTTCATCTCTCTTAAGATCGTATTTCTTAAAACAACAAGAGTATAATTAATTCTCTTTATAGATAAAAAGGAACTCTACTCCCTTGCTTTTAGTATTTTTCTTTAATTCCAATTCATCACCCATTCATTCTTACTCTAATATTTTAATTAAAGAACGAGAAGGCAATCTTCGGTAATCTCTTGAATTTTTCGTGTTTTTTTTTCCCCAAAAGTTACATAATCAACCCCTAGGAATCCACAGAGAACTTGTGTGCATTTTTCCCAGGAGATAACGACATTTTGTTATTCCCCCTTTATCAAAAATGAGATCTTTGGGAGCATCTCTCATTCCTGATCGGCAACGTCATTGAGAACTCATAACATCGTGTTTTGACAGGACCTTTTGTTGTGCAGCACAATGCAAGGAGGTCACTGTATCACACGGAAACGTTTACCGGTGAGTCGCATTTTCATGTGGGGTCGCGTGTGCCTGCATATATTACGGTTCATAAGGTTCGATATGGGCCATTTAGGAACGTACTTTTAGGCGACGAGCAGCATTTTCCTAGGTAAACGAGAACATACAAAAGAGCCCAGATACGACGGGACATTGCCATTCCAGAAGGTATTCTACTCCCTGAAGGGGTTACATTTGCTTGAATGGTTTCATACTCGAATAAGGACATCGGACTACTCGACCGTTCAACCATTGGCCCGCAAGAGTTCCTGTACAATCGCGTCTTCATATCGATTCGGTCTTCACTCTTATATTGGTTCCAGCCGCTTTCCTTGACCATTTTGTTCAGGATGGCTCTATAATAATTCACACCAAACTGTTTGTGAAGATCCTATAACTTTTTATTTCAAGGACTTTCATAAGTTCCTTTATCATTTTGATATTTAGAACATGGCGGTCCAAATCGAATCTTAAAGGTCAATAAGAAATATTCATAAGTTCTCTTTATTTATGTCATTTAGTCATTTATGTTCAGTTATTTCTAAACTCCTTATAGTTGGTCACCTATTTGAGATTCTGAGATACATAGTTCGCCATCCATGACAATAAAGTAGAATATCCATTTTTCTCGCGGAATCAAATTTTCGTAATAATTTTTAAATGAAGGTAAATAGCTTTTCTAACAAGGATTTATAAACGCTATTAAATAGTGTAGTTTAGTGAACGCGGAAAGATAAATCGTTCCCACGCATTCTTTAGCATGACTCGGAAATAGATATATATATCGTTAATCCTAAAAGAACTGAGAGGGTGAGATCGAAGTCGTGTATCCAGTCATTGTTGTCCAACAATGTAATTCCATATCTCACTGTTTGCAAAGTGACAACTTTCAGATTCGATGTTCCATTGGAGAAAAGCATTAAAATTTTGTTTTCATCCATCACCACCGAGTAATAATAATCTATCTACTCTGGTGAAGTCACTTGTGATGGATTGGAATTTTCTGGTTTCTTTAGGAACAAAGTTACTTTTCTAAATCATAAACCTTTCTGCGTGCTATTCTACTTTTTCTCAAAAACTAAAGCTATTCATAAATATAACCCATTTTTCAATAAAATGTTTTCTTCAAAATACGAACTAAAAAATATGCACGATTAAATAGATCACTGGAAATGTTATAAAAATTATAATATATCATTTTTCTACTCTCTCAATACGAATATGTAAGAATTTGACTAAGT
Organism: Synergus laeviventris; assembly: GCA_032275145.1. Lineage (NCBI taxonomy): Eukaryota > Metazoa > Arthropoda > Insecta > Hymenoptera > Cynipidae > Synergus > Synergus laeviventris. Next base: position 6,499,993 of record JAUESI010000033.1, on the reverse strand, counting down.
ATATTAGTAGCCTTATGTTTGACTATTGAATTAGTCACTTTTCCACATTCTGACAAATGAAATATTATAGTGAGTCACCTATTACCAAAGTGAATTAGTATGTAAGATTAACTTACTAATTTATTTAGTAGTTTTACTTACTAATTGAATTGTTCTTCAAACATCGGTAATGTTAAACTTTAAAAGTTAAACATCTTTTATTGTTTATTTAACAGAGTTTAGAAGATTTGCAAGGATTTTGAAAATTTATAAAGAATTTTAAGTTATTTTATGCTATTTTAATGGCTTTTGATGAATTTAAAAGCTTTTCATGGGATTTTATTAATGGATATTAAAAAATTTAAGATGTTTTTAAGAATTATAATGAATTAACAATTTTTTCGTGGAATTTGTGGAGTTTCTCAGAATTTTAAGACATTTTCAGGGGTTTTAAAGAAATTTAAAAGAATAGAGGAGAATTAAAAAAAATTCATGAGGTTTTTATAGATTTTGACAGATTTTTAAGGGATTCTAACGAGCTTTAGGTGATTTTAAAGTTCCTCAAAAAGATTCTTATGCCTTTTATAAGAATTTTAAGGGGTTTCTAGTAATTTTAAGAAATTTCATTACATTTTTATAGATTTCAACCAATTTTAAGAGATGTGTACGAACTTTAGGTGACTTTAAAGTGCCTCGCGGAATTTTAAGTGATTTAGAAAGATTCTTATAACTTTTAAAAGATTTTGCGAAATTTTAAAAGATCTAAAAAAGGTTTTTAGATATTTTGACAAATAAAGTTAAAGTTAAAAGTTAAAAAGTTAAAGTTACCAAGTCATTTGGGTTGTCCTTGTTACTAATGGAATTAGTAACTTTTTACTAATTTATAGTAAAGGACATCGCACCATTTGGATCAGATAGGAAACTACTATTGATCAGCAAAATTTAACTAATTCAGATTGAGAAAGTATGAAGGTGAGAAGTTTTTCATTTTCCTCTGCAATAAATTGATGATTATAGGATTTTTTAAAGCCCTTTGTAGCCTGGAGAACTTATTGCTTGTGTTAGCATTGGCTTGGACGTAATAGAAGAAGTAATGCTCTGTAATACCTAAGTACCGTAAAATCCCGCGGTCTCTGGTGCTTGAGAATCCAGTGGAAAATCACGTATCCTGCATATCCCGGTAATAAATTAGAGCACGTCCCAGGGTGTATCGATTATGGAGCCAGATTTGATACGCGCGAGGCACACAGAAGCAACGTAGTGGATGGAGGTTTATTTCTAGAAGCCTCTTGCCTCTTGCCTCTTTCTGTCGACCAGGATTTACTAGACGTTTTTACAACGATAAAAATAAGACCATACAATCGACGTCGTCACTGTAAATTTATGTTGGCGCTCATCATTTTTCGCCCACATGCTCTTTTTTAGAATTAGCCGACAACCATCATTATATGCAAATTTTACGCCTTATTTTACAAAGAATATTCAAAATATAAATTCTCAATTATATTTTTTGTCATATCCTCTTATACTCATCAATAATAATAATATATTAGTTCTTTCATTAATTTATTCACTTTGTCCACATTGAATGAAGCTCCTAAGTTTCGGTCGCTTTATCGTGTACTTTTGTCTCATAATTTTTTTTCTTCATCTTGTTTGACAGTAAGTTTATTATATACAATTAGAAAGAAGTTTCTTTGAATCAAGCAAACATTTCTGTAATATACGGTAAACGAAAAAATTTCTGTTATTTGATTCAAAAAAATGTATTTCTTCATGTCAAAGAAAATTCCTTTGAATCAAACAAACTGTGTTGATTTCAAAGAAATTTTTTCATTGACTCTATATCAAAGAATTGTTTGTTTGATTTGATGCTGTTTCCATTGCATGGAATTTCTTTCGTTTGAATTTGAATGATATTTTATGGTTAAATGGTAATCACTCGAGCTAAAATAGACTGAATTTATTTCACATTGATATATGTTGTTTTTCAAAGGAAATAATACTACACATATTTTATCGATTTCATGAGAAAAATTTGTTGAAAAAGCTATGAGTATTTTAGAGTGGAAACTGATAAACTGATAATGCTACAGATAATAATAATATTTACTATTATGATTATTATTAATATTATTATTATTATTATTATCGTAGCAGTTGATCAAGAGATTTTTCCTAGGGTTTACAAGCAATTTGGATATACTGCTTCAGTCGAGAGAAATGAGATTTTGTATGGTAAAGCTATCTGATAAATTTCAACAGCAGAACTGAAATCCAAGGTGTCGGGACTGCATATAGCGACCTTAATTCAGAATTTCAATTGCAATTGCAAATTTAATGTTTGTCTTGGTGGAAGGAAAAAGAGACTCTGAGCGTTAAAATGCAACGAATCTTGGGAAGGAAATTTTTAAATCTCGGAAGACATTGCGAAAATGGGAGTAAGCCTTATCACGAAGGGAGCATTAGCATTTGTTTACCGGGAGTTTATGTTTACTGCATACTCGAGTAAAATTTAGCAGGACGTTAATGGCCCTACTCTCTCGCGTTGCTTGGATTGTCGGGCACGATAAGAGTGGACCGAAATTGGAAAACATCTTTTCTTTTCTTTTCTATTCTTTTCTTTTCTTTTCTTTTCTTTCTTTTTATTGAATAATAGAGTATACTGAAGCCCTCTGCATGAGTATATAATTGTGTATTTTTATGCACATATACAGAAGTACGTGTACATATTTAGCCTTCTGTTTACTTCCCCTATTTCATATTTTAACTGTTTGCAATAAATGATTGTGAAATTCAATTCCATTTTTCACTTTTTAATAACATTGCCCTACATGAGTCACGTTTTGGAGAAAACAGGGGTTGAATCCTCTATAAACGGCGTTTTTAGCCATTTCTGAAAAATTTTAGAGCTGAATTATGACGCTAAAACAAGCCATTTCAAATGAGCCATATGCTAAATTAATCGTATGTTTTTGTCTAGGGGTGGAGGAAGAAAATGAAAACAGAAGGGATTTTAACATATTTACACTCACGCCCACGCATAAAAAAATGTGCAATACTTTTGACGTTTTTAAGGGTCGTTGATTACGAATATGCAGGTAGGTTTTAAAAATTCAAAATGACGGATCCAATATGCCGGACTATTTTTTCAAAATTTGATCGTATTTGCTTGAAACTACTCGAGGGTTTTAAGGGTCGCTGATTGCGAATATGCACTTACATTAAACAAATTTTAAATGGCTAAAAAACGCCCCTATTTTCTCAAGAACGTGACGTGATGGGAAGTTTTTGAACCTAAATTCGTGTTCAGCACGAAAAATCCATTCGTAAAACACTAGGTGCCATCTTACTTGCATCAAAAAAATGTTTATTTGCAGGGAAGTGTAATTTATGGGAAAGTTAGATTTTTTTTTAAAAGATTAAGATTTTATTTTTATAAAAATCGGAAACATAGAAACTTTATAATAAAATTTAAGAATTCTTCGCTTCAGAAACCTTTGCCAAATTCCACATATTGAATAAAAAGTACAGCCTTTTCTGCTCCACGAGATCGTGTAGTTCATTGGTTTGAATGGTCACGTGACCTTACAAATGTATGTACGTGCGATACCCATGTGCACTATACTTCCCCAAAACTATTTCTCACATTTACATAGTAAATGGCAGCAATGGGGTCTTTCCAAATACATTTTATATTCAGAATACAGAGCAAGTTCCTCCGGAACCAATCCTAGTTTTCCTTCTTCGACTGAAGAAGAAAGGAGTCGTATTTCACAAATGTATTACAGAAGCTAGCTTTTCCAAGAACTTGTAACCAGTGAAAGAAAAGAATATGAGAATTATTTGGTTTCCATGAGAAAAAGAGAAAAGGTACATACACGGATACTACTACATTTTCCTCATTTATTTACCGCATTACATTGAAGGAAAAAATTAAAAGTAACAAAAATAAACAGCCTGGAACGGAAAATTATTGTTTTGAATAGAGACCAGTGCAAACCGAAACTTTCAAGACTGATAATAATTAACAAGCTGCTTCGCCTCCGCTGCAGAAAATGAGCAAGGATTTACCCCTTATTTTCCTTTCAGTCAAAAGACTGCAGAAGAGAATAATTTGTTTCCCTTATAATTCCATTCCCTCGTTTATTTTCTATAGTAATTAAAAGTTTTATTACACAGAAACCACTATTGAGTGCCCAATTATCTCATATACAGGTTGTCCCATTTTTTCACATCAAAAATTCTCTATGAAAAACTTGCTTTTGTGACCTTCGAAACGTCCAAAATCGAGGTCAAATGTCTAAAAATCAGTCAGATGTTCTTTTTTTGAATTATCGTGGCTTTCTGAGAATAGCAAACGTTATAAAAATGGATATATAATTATTATATTTACATAAAAACATATGTATAAGAGAAACACTGTTTAGGATTGATTATTAAATTAGTCTGAACACATGAAAGTTTGCTTATTGCTTTTAGCTTCGTATTTTGACGGTTAGAAAAGGACCATTGATATAAGCGAATGGGGATTTAGTCATACTGAATTCGCAAACTTAAATTTTAGTTCTGAACGTGAAAGGCTTTCAACGCTGCAATTAGAGCTCCTTCCATGAGTTTCAGACTTCAGAGCGCCTCTATAAGGGATGGTCTTTATTAGCATTCCGAGAGTAAAGCGTAGGTACCTCAAGTGTAATTACTTTCTCTTAGAACTACGTGCTATTGGGTTAATCGTCACTATCTAAGCCCGTTGTTGCATCGACGATTCTCAGAAGACTTAAGTCTTCACAGCTTCTCTCTCATTTCCACACATGAAGACACTTACCACCCCTTTTTCCAACCCCCTTTTCCAAACCACTTTACCAATCTTTTTCCAACATATTTTACAAACTATTTTCATAAAATAGTGGTTGAAGTTAACACGTTTGTTGATGGTATTTGGACCCTCCCTTGGACCCTTGTTTACAACCATTTTAATGGGTTTCAAAAATATCGGAGGGTTTCATAAGTTTTTACAAAATTGTTACAACTATATAGTATATTTTGAAAGATTCCCAGGAAATTCAAAGGATTACAGAAAATTTTGTACAATTTTCAAAAAGTCTAATCGATTTATGGTTTATTTGAAGGGATTTGAAAAGAATTGAAAATATCTCAAGGGATTTCGAAAAATGTATCACGTAATAAATACAATATTATTATTTATGCCCTTTATCCGATTTGATCCTCTATAAGGGGATTTACATAAATAGTATTTGCCTACGAACTTTTTTCCACAAATTTCCCAAACAGTTTCATTTTATTAAAACATACCAAGGCATTGAAAACGTGACCCTATTCGGGTTTTTGTGAAATTGGAATGAAACTCGTCTCTTTTATTTTCGAACCATATGATTTTTTATACAGAAACGTGCTTGCAGTTATATTAAATTATTCAGTGGTATTCATCGCATGCAATACGGACAGGATTTTATTTTTTTAGATTCGCATTGCAGTTCTGATGGTATGGTTATACCAAATTTTTCTACTGTCACTTTGAAATGATTTATAGGGAAAAACAAACATAAATGCATGAGCTGAAATAATCAAATTAATTTAGGTAAACAAAAAGTGCCTAAATATTAAATCGAATGATTGGACTGAGGTTTCAAACGACGGGTGTATTTTCGAAAAGGTCAATACTCCGATTTCCTTGAAACTGCCTATACCTATATGTATGATAATGAAAATTTGCGGAAATTTGATTTTCATGGCGAAACCATGAAAAAGCAATACAAATCATGGTTTTTTGTATTTATCTCAACTAATACGCAAAATTTTTAAAAATTTTTCAAACAAAAGATTAGATTGCAAATTTTATTTTTGAGTTTTTAATATGATTAACGATTTCCCTTTGCCATTTCCCTTCACCATTTTATTTTACCATGATTTCCCTTTGCTATTTACCTTTACCATTTCCTTTTACGATTTTCCTTTATCATTTCCTTTTACATTTCCTTTTACCATGATTTCTCTTTACCATTTCCCTTTTGTTTAAAACATTTTTAAAAATTTTGCATATTTACTGAGATAAACGAAAAACCAATGATTTTTATAGTTTTTTAATCAGCACATGAAAATACATAGGTATAGGCAGTTTCAAGGAAATCGGAGGTTCGACATTTTCGGAAGTATATCCCAGACGTCTATTCTGATGAATTTTGTTTGTTTTGATGTTTTTGTTTATAATTTCAAAAAAAATAGATTTTTATTAAGTTTTCAAAACAAGACTATTATTAAAAAAATACAATAAATAAATATATACAAAATTTCGCTGCAACAATAAATTATGATTGGTCGAAACAAGAGCGATACAATCCAAGGTACAGAAACCGTTTTTTTTATTTACTGCTGCCATTTTAGAGTAAAAAACAAACAAAAACCTCCCTCAGAAACTATTTAGTTAACTAAAATTAAAAAACAATTGAAACTGATAAGCTGCAGTAAGAAACACTTTTTTAAGAAAAAATAATTCTTCTGACAAAAAAAAACTCCAAAGGTTCAGTCAAAAGGTATTAATGCGGAGGTTTTTGATTTTTTTACCATTAAAGTGCCATTAGTAAATAAAAAAAACAGTTTTTGGTTCTATTTTTAGGACATTATGAACATTAAAAGGTAGATTCTATTTCGAGGAATTTCGTAAAGAAACGTTGAATGCAGTTGTTTCACTCTCACGATCATTACCTGTACGTTGAGAAAAAAAATCACACAAGCATGTTAGAGTTAGACCTTTCCAAAGATAGCTGAACATAACGTGGAACGTTTTTAGCATATCGGTAAAAAGAAACAAATGACCCATTGAATATAACGTGAAATCCAGCGAGGAATTTTATTGAAGGATCTTAGAGAACATTATGGTACAAACGGAAACCAGTACATCTTAGTGAAGACTACGTAAGTACTTTTATGTCGGTCCAGTGGAGGAACAGTGAACACTAAAGAGGTACAAAGGGATTCCATTTTTAACGTAAGAATTCCTTTGCAAATGTTGTATGCATTCCTTAAATCGTTACAGAAATACCAGGATCCTAGACCACGTTAGTTGTGGTTTGGCAATTAATTTACTTGACAGAAGAACAGACTCATTGGAAGTTGTATGTAACCACTGCACGTTTGCTCCATTGTTATAAGGCTTTAAACGACTCTAATAATGTTCCAGAAAATTTCGTTCGATTTGAAATGGAAATATAGTAACATAAGACCTCGCTTACCGGAACAAAAAAGGAGATGGCGTAAATTTGGCGTTGATCGGGTTCCGAACAGGCCCCGAACAGATCCATATTGAATTTTCGACACGAGATAGATGGCAATAATCCTCCATTGTCAGTCTGCAACGAGAATAATCACTTTCCTCGAAACGGTTACATGTTTGATATATTCTGGTTCGTGTTTTCAGGTTTGAATAGTCCCTTTTAAACACTTCCCCGCGAGGCATTGGTTCACACATTCGAAATGACTGAAGCAAAGGAAAAGAAAACAGTCACCAATTGCCATTCCTGAATATAAGCAAGTAGAGCATTATTCCTCATAAATGCGTGTAAAAATTTCCGGGGACGAAAAAATACACGGCCTGATCTGGCCCCGATAGGAAATAGCGTTTTCAGATTCATGTGTTTCATCATTGATCTGGGTCAGATTTGAAAACTTCTCATGCGGGTTATTCAAATTAAAAATCGTATTTTCGAGATCGTTTCTTCACTATTAATTTTATAAGTCGTTTTCAGCCTGAAAATAAAATGAAATTCTTGAATTTATGTATTTTCATACGTTCAGAAAAGCTTCTGTTGCAAAATGAAAAAGTATCGTGATAAACTTAGAAATAGCGATACAGTTTCTCGAGTCAATTAATTCCTTTGCAACAATAGCAAGCTTCGTGTAACGTATGATTTCCTTAAAATCCTGGCGTCGCTTGGGGTGTGTTATCTTATCGCTGTAACCACGCGACGACCAGCGTCGGTGTGTTGGTTGCACGACCTATAAAGAGAAAAGTGTGCGGTATGCCAGATCCTCGATTAGGATAGGGGGAAATGCAAAAGTGCGAAAATTCGAGAGGAGGTTGGCAGGCAGTGGTTAGAAATAGTGGCACTTTAAAAGGCGCCAGTGATTTATTTCTTTGGGTAAACGCGTTAAATGACCCGACACCGATTGCAGAGAAATATTCCAGATTAAAACACATCATTAAACGAACATGAGTGGGTCGAGGACGATTGCAGCTTGCATTAAATTAATTCCACACGTGGATATAATCAAGTAAAGAGGACAATTGTGGTCTGCAGCTTTCAAGAATTTTTAATCAGGTCATTCTCTTCTACTTCTAGAACATTACCTATTATATAGAAATGATAAAAATCTAGTCCTGAAACAGGGTGAATTCTTTCACTCTAAAAACTTACCTATTTAATTTTTTTCATTTTTCACATTTTGTAATATTTAGTACTATAATTGCCCAGGTTACAAACTATCTAATTTGTCTTTCTAAATTGATAAAGGGTCGGAAGCTTTGACAATCAGTGGGCATGTCCAAAGAAAAAGGGAAGGTAAAATAAGGAAAAATACTTAATAATTTTTGTATAAATAAATAAAAAAGTAGATATTTAGCTCAATACTTACCTTTCTTACACAAAAAACCCTTTTCTAAAACTCTCTGTTGCACATATCCTTTTTCATCAATTTTT
>JAUESI010000033.1:6441001-6470015 GCA_032275145.1 Synergus laeviventris | reverse complement strand
CCAATACATAAATATAAACATACCTTTCATTTTCAAAAATAATTAAGTGTGGGAAATTTTGGGAATTCCCTGTTTTTTCCCGATATTTGGTTTGACGTGGAAAACTCTTCAATAGGAATACCAGTGCAAAATTGGTATTAAGGAGATCTTATTACTATATCTTTGTCCCATAAATACTAAAATATATTAAAATATTTTTATTGAAGATAGAAATCACCATAATACAATAAATGCAAGTAGAAATAGTCACTATGCACAGACCAAGTCTGATTATCAGTAGAAAATGCTGTTAAAGCCAGACATTTAATTTTCACATCTCTTTCAAGGTTTCGACTATGGCATTTTAAATTAAATTTTAAGAACGTTACACATTAACATATAATAAAGTACGTTAACTTCCCTTCATTCGTCAGTCCATTCGTTCATAGGAAAATTCTTTGCGCTCTCAGTGCGCGTATAATTGAAATAACTTTTTACTCATTTACACTTCATTTACTTATGAATTTTTAAAAATGACTCAAAAAAGACAATTTTACAATTTTTAAATGATTTTATTATTTTCAACAAAGGCGGAAGAATTAAAAGAAAAATTAAAAATAAATTTGGAGTTCATGAAATTGAATTGTTAAATTTAAACAGTTTTAGAAGTAATTTTTTTACCTTAAACTTTTGAAAGTTTTAAAATTGTTTCACATCGGTAAAAACCTTTGTAGTATTGATTGATTTTATTCTGCACTTTATTCTGCCATGCAATACAAATTTCCAATAATTTCTGATGACACTAATTTGTAAATATACGATTAGATACAAATGTATCATAAATAAAAAACGCACGAAAAGTATACAAAGTAATCTGTAAAATAAAAAATTTTTTAAATAATGTTCACGTACCTTTATATGCATTGAACTGCTATTTTATGCTTCAATAATAATATTTTCTTCAAGTAAAAATTATTTTTATCGCATTGTTTTGACAACGAAAATAATCTAAAGATAGTTTTGAAATTCGATACATTCACAGAAATTCACGCAATTTCCAAAACACCAATCAGGGGTTTTCGACAACAATGTCTTCGATATATTGGTAACATCACTTTTTTAAGATAGGAAATTAATAATATCAATGAAAGCTTGAAGAGTTAAATTTTCAAATAAATTTTAGGCGTTGAGTATATCATGGGCAAAGGGCGCTGAAACGTCTTGTCTTATGTCCTGCAAAGCAGGATTTACATCAGCATATTTGTCATTGTCCAGCGTGTGAATGGAGTTCCCAAGTCACGAATGGCTGTATGCTCATTGTGTAATATTCTCCTCTACTATATCCCTGGAGAGTACACAACTCATCCCGTGGAGAGTGTCTTCAATTTTTCAACTGAAGTTCAGTTTTACATTTTTCATTTTAATTCTTTAGCAGCTGTTTTCCCTTCCGTGCCAGGCGTCGCATCGACGGCGTGGCCTTTAGAAAAGAAAGAATGTTGAAACAACGAAAACAAGGTTTTAGTCGCACAGTAACCAGGTCGACTATTCGCATTCGAGCCCTCGGGACATTGACACTTTTGACTTTTTAAGTTCTCTCCAGTTCTTCATACATTATTTAACCTTATAGTCTCGCTTTTCCATTGGGTGCAGGAAAGTGCTTAAATATGCATAACACCTATTGTAAATTGTGCAACCGTGTTACAATGCAAGAGACAAAACAATGGCAAAAGGTTTCAAATTGTCAAATGAAAAAACATAAATTTTATGATTCTCACAGCTTATTCTTTCCTTCCGTGCAGAAATTATCCCATTATATAATTAGGCATTTATAGTGCAACGATTTAGTAGTGAAATATCATTTAGACAAATCTTTTTTCATACGTTTTAATAACTAAAGATTTAAAGAGGTTTCAAAATATTACGGGAGTTTTTAAGTGATCTCAAAGAAGTTCAAAACATTTCAAATAATTTCAAGGAATTTCAACAAATTTTAATAGATTTTTTAAAAACTTGAAACTTTTTGAATTTATTTTAATTCCTTACAATCAATTATTAGTAGATAAAAGTGTCATCAGAGAATGTAGTAAACGTTCGAGAGAACATCTAATTAGGTCTCGCTTGTTTCTCAGTGTGCAATTAGAGGTTCCCCAATTAAAGGTCCACTGAAAAATTCAATTGCCTTTTACAGCAATTTGTAGACATTCGATCCACCTGAACCAAAGTTGTTAAACAAAACGAACAGCGAATGTCTCTAATCCCTCTCGTTTCTCCATTCCACGTACTATTCAGCAACGTCTCGCTATAAACCGAATCAATCTGCGTCGAATAGTCTTAATTTTCTTATTGAGATCCCGTAATGACAAGTTCAATCTGGCCATTGAAAGAAACATGTCTAAGGGTATCATTTATCGATAAATTGAGCATTTCAATTTCTACAAAGTAAGCTCCAGTGTGAAAGAAATTGTGGACTGAAGAGAGAGATATTATTAAATAAATCCCGGATGAAACTGCCTCACTCGGCTTAAACTGAATAAACAAAAAATATTGGATAATGTGTTCTTTTTATAAATAATAAAGTAAACCGCTGACCTCGTGCTCAGCGTGCAATTAATTTCTCGTTTTTGCGCTCCTTATTTTGCTAAAAGGATTCAGAGGATTCTAAACAATTTCAAATCAAGGGATTTCGAAAATACGAAAATTATTTAGACTTTTAAAATTTTGAAATATTATAAATACATGTAATTCCTTTTCTTATTTCAGGAAATAAGTTTAATAACATTCCTTAGAGTATCTTTGAGATACCCTATTACAGTTTTTTTATATATTGTATTGTTTAGAGCAGAATGCACCTGAAAATAAAAAAAGATTTAGAACTACTGTCTTCACTTTAAAAATTATCATATGGTATAACTAAACTTTTGAGATTCCTGAAAAATTCCGAATTTTTTAAGAATCTCAAAATTTTAAAGATATAATATATCACAATGTTTAAAGTGAAGACAGTAGTTCTAAATCTTTTCCTTTTTTTCCGAAAATATTTTTATTCCACTCTTAACATCCTGCAAAAACTAGTGAAATTTTAAAAATTTCGTAAAACACTTTATATTCCTAGAATTTCCATCTGGAAAGGAATATCCTTGATATTTACCAGAAAAAATCTTTAATTTCAATAAAATTATTTAATATCTCATAAAATATTGTTAAATCTTTTAAAATTACTTAAAATCCCATGAAAGCTCTTAAAATTGCTGAAAATGCCAAGAAATTTCCTAAATCATTACAAATTCCTTAAAATTATTCAAAATCCCATGAAATCTTATTAAATCCTCTAAAATACCTGAAAGTCGATTGAAATTTCCTAAATTCTCTTGAAATCTCTCAAAAGTTCCGAAAATTACTTGAAACTCCACAAAATTTCGTAAAAGGTCTTTAAATTTCTTAAGATACTATCAAACCGCAATAACTGGTAAATTCCCTTAAAATTTCTGAAAATAAAAAAAAAATCATAAAATATCGTAAAACTCCTATTCCCTATTTCTTAATATAATCTTTTTGACAGCACTTGTTTTTCCGACGAAAATAATCTGAAGATATTTTTCAAATTGGACATATCAGGTTTTAGACAAAACAACGTGTTCAATATTTTCGAGATACATACCAGATAACACCACATTTTTTTATACATAATAGATAGGATAATGATTAATAAATGAAATTTTTTTGTAAGGGGTGGCGATTTGAAGTGTATGTTGTCAATTTAAAATTAGATTTGAGGCAGCGTGTTTCAGTATTTATTTGTCGATCCTTGTAAAAAAATAGGGAATGCAGGGGCTTATTCAACGAAAAAAGAGGATTACTTCGCTGAGCGTCTGGAATTTCGCAACAGCGAACTTCAATTACATTACTGACATTTGTCACACCAGTGAGTGAACTGACGGATAACAATATCACAAACGCTACTGGCAGAGATGCGCGACAACGTCGGTTACTGAATTATGGATAATTCCAATGTTATCACTATATAGTGCTACCGGGAGTAGCAACCGTTAGGCGTGGTGTATGTCCCCTGCACCATATATGGATCTGCAACTGAATCATTATATTATCGCTTGAAACCGATACACGGAAAGCGGAAACGCATTCATCTTATTCCAGGATTACTTTCGACCGAAGTTGCAGGATGAACAAGGAAGGTATCTCACTAGGGTATCGTAAATATTTCTCTCCTTATTTACTCTTGGTGGATTTTTTTAGAATTTCTTTGGTCCACCCCCCTATTTTGTTGGAATGACCTTAAAAATGATCTCCACCATATTTTAGGGAAATCGGTTAATATTATCATTTGCCCCAAAGCACTCAAAGCTTCTCGAAATTTTTTTTTTAATTTACAAAATGGGCGGACCCCAAAATTTGAAAAAAATTACAATTTCAACAATTAATAACAAAATCTCGTCAAATTCTTAAGATTTATTTATTAAAAAGCGCGCGATGACAATGAAAACTCAAAATTTTGAAAAAAATTCAAGATGGCGCCTAAATTTTTTAAAATTTATTATTTTATAAAAAATATGAGTCTTGAATTTTTTTCAAAATTTTGAGTTTTCACTGTCATCACGTGTTTTCTAATAAATAAATTTCGTAATTATTTGTCGTTTTGAAAGTTTTGAAAAAAAAATATTCGTTTAAATATATCAATATAGTTTAATAAATTAGTATGAAAATGATTCCTGGTAGAATTTTTGAAACATAGAACATTTTTTAAAGAACATTTAAAAAAAAGTGAAAAAGAGCTTTATTTCTTATAATCTCTTATGAATATCAATAACTCTCAGTCAGATGTTCCCAACTTTAATTTTGTCAACATATTGTTATTCCCTCGTTGCCACAAGCTCAATCGTTGTAATTACATTAATTGCCTCTGGCTTTTCCTCATGACGTGCTGTTTGCTGTACAACAATACAGAAGTTCAAAACTCCTAGTTTGATATTGTTTTAGACTCATTATAAAAATTGCATACCACTAAATATCATGAAAAAAAACCACAAACTAATTTAACGTTAAATCGACAAGTTTACAAACAGTTTCTACAAAGATAATAAGGACTAATCGTTCTGAGGATTCTTGTAGATTACCACGTGCTACCAATCACTGGGAGGTTTTATAGTCTAGAAAGTCAATAAAGATCGACGTTGAAGTCTTTGAAGGAATCAGGATGGCACTAAACCCAGCAATTATCCGCAATTCATGGCCGACCAGGGAATTCTAGCTTTGGAGAGAAGAGCAATGTTGGATGATCCTAATCGGGAAAATGTCTCGAAGATTGAACTATTTTAGTGTCCTGAGTTTGAAAATTTCAGATAAAGTGCTACTTTCAGACGATTAAAAAGAAAATTGTTTTCCATCTATGTTACTGCAAGGGTAATAAAAATGAAACTGTACTTTTTTCAATCATCCGAATCTGAAACTCGAGGGTCTTCCTGCGATTGCAGAAGGAAACAAAAACACAAGAACTGAAGAATAAATGCGATAACCTAGCTTTGTTCCTTAAAAAGAAGGAAATTCTTAAGCTTTACAACGCGGTTTCTTGTGACAGGATGAAAAAAGATCAGTGGTGGGCGAGAGTGTGAATGAATTGCGTCGAGAGTTGGCTTTTGATAAGAGGACACCAAGATAATTAAAATGAGAGCTTCTGAACTCTCGCGTCTGAATGTTATCTTCGCAGAAGCGGTTAACCCCACGGGATTTGAAGGCATTTCGGCTTACCTTCTCCCACTTAAAGTTGACAGAAATAGCTACCTGTCTTAGATACCAGTGCTTAGTGTTGGATATCGTTCCTTCTGGGTTCTCGCAGCAACGTAACATTGAACTAACTTGCGAGACTTTAGACTTTAGTTAGCAATGGAGTCCGCATCTCATGTTAATCTGATTACTCGGAGACCCAGATGTGTGGCTTGTTGTTTCTACTCTGATAACAACGAGTGTACCAGGGACTACTACCCCCGCGGGAGAATGCTAGAGCGGTTATAATGCATTTCTCTCGTGTAAGCTCCAATCCAATTAAGAGTACATGCACGCGATACCTTGCCAGGTGTAAAACAGGGTACGGTAAGGTCTTAACTTGACTAACTCCTCTCAATAAAATTTTACGATCCTTCGACTGACTCGGTTTGGTCCAGAATTCTTGATTCCTTATATTATCCTTGCATGACACCTGGACTCAATCATCAGTTATATTTTTCTTCTTACTTCAATCATTTATAGCAGCCATTTTCCGTATAGTTATGTCGTGGTTAAGTCGTTACAACTACCAAATTAACGAAAAATTTCTGTTATTTATTTCAAATAATTCGCTTGTCTCATATACTGCCTCAAAAGCTTTAATTAGTGCTATTATTGTTGTCGCATCAGCTACTTTCTCAATCTAAAATTAAATCTGATGTTAAATTTTGCTAATAAATAGTAGTTTCTTACTAATTCAAATGGTGACAGGTCGTTTACTATAAATTCGTAAAAAGTTACTCATTCCAACTATTCGACAAAATCCATTAAAATTGCGCATAGAATAACTGAAAATTCTTTATAATACTTCGAAATCTTTGGAAATCTTCTAAAATCTGTTCAATAAAATATAAAAGCTAAGTAATATGACAAAAATAACATAGTTATTTATACAAATAGTTTAACATTACTGATGTTCGAAAAACTATTTATTGTGAACAATTCAATTAGTACAAATTTTACTCACTCCAACCAATCTGTGGGAAAATCCAAAATACATTTTTCAGTATTTATCATATTTCAGTTAAATATTTTGAAATATATGGTATATTGTTTTTTTCAACCGGTGCAGTGAAGAGAACCCTCGCATTAACGTTAAATCAAGTTTATAAAAGATTTGTGAATTGTGATTGAATTGAAGAGATGCGTTCATTAGATTGGAGGAGAGGAGGATTATATATCGAAAGTAGAAGTTCTGAAACGCTCTAGAAAATCTCGCGGGAGATGGATCGCCTTTGATGTTTATAGGATTTGATTATATTGGACTGCATGACATGCCTTGGTGCGGGGTTCAACACAGAAGCTAAGCATAACTCCAACAAAGGAATTCGATGTTCAAACCAATTATAACTAACTCGTTTATCCATCGTTAATAACGGTTCACTTTCCGAACAAGAAAGGCGATGAGTGTTTTTTGCGGTTTACCGGACCCCACGTACTTCACAACCCCACAATTTCGGGAACGATTTTCAAAGTTTAATCTAAAGTGATTGAGATGATGAGAAAACGGCTTTTCTGCCAAGGAAAAGTTTCCGGCTTTTGAAGAAACCACATTTAGAACCGAAACCTCGATAAAGAAAAAGAAGAAATTTAAAGCAATTGCGAGAGCACAAAGAATAGAAGGAATTTAAGTTGGAGAAAAAAATGAGATAAAATCTAAAAATAGGGTGAAAGAAAAGGCGTGGAGAAAATTAAAAAGGGAATGGAAAAATTATATTTCAATATTAAAGCTTATCTCAGTAGTTTCAGAATTCAGAATTGTAGTCGCAACTCCGAGCTGATCTGTTTTTATGAAGTTTTCAAAATTTCCACAACTACTCTTCAATTTGTTTTATCGAAGGATAATGTACTTAACGCTCCAGAGAATGAACCAAAGTTCCTCTTCATTTAGTTCAAGCAGGACTTTCATTATTACGGTGTGTTTCTGTTAACAAAAGTTTCTAGAAACTCTTCATCGAGTAACAACTAAAATTATCACAACAGAAAATTAAAGAGAAGTGAATTAGTATTTTTAACTAATTAACAGTAAAAATGCTGAATTAGTAGACAAATTGGCACTATTTCATTACACTTTTTCATTTTTTTTTTCTATATGAGTTTTTTTCAGTGAAGTAATTTCATATTAATTTCGATTGAGAAATAGATTTTAATATTTTATTCTTTATCAGCTTCAAGAAACAGGTTTTATAAAATATTAAACTAAATAGATGGGAAAATTTACTAAAAATAAAATATTTTAATGAATTCTGATATAATAAAGTCTTCTATCTCAGAATGAGTAAACAATAAAGATCCATAGGGCATTCGTGCATAAACATTAGAGTCGAAAATGAGGTGCAAATCCTTTTTTAAATTACATTAAGTTTTCAAGATACGAATCACGTAGCATGCTTCCTGACGTGGAACTGATAGGAGGCGCAACAAGGTAAGCAAACAGTTTCGAAAGCCTGCTTGATTGCAGATTAGAATGTCCTATCTATGGGAAAGTGGGAGATAGACAAGAGTGTAGTTCGAAAGAGACTCGCTGAATTCTTGAGGCATTAAAATTAAATAAATTAACCTAATTAATAATGAATAATAAATTCAATTTAATTGTAGAAATAACGATGAGTACCCGTTCAGAAATTTGTATGGGGCCCTGATGGGTTTCTGGTCAGTTTATATGAAAACAAGTGGTTTTAAGTAGTCAAAGTTTTGTAAAGTATTTGAAGGGATTTTACATAATATTAAAGTATTTTAAAGCATTTTTAATAAACTCCAAAGAATTTAAAGATTTTCAAAATTTCAAGAGATTTTAAGTGTTTTAAGCTATGTAAAATTATTTGAAATGCGAAACCCCAGGAAATATCTTTTAATATTCCAATATTTTAATCATGGAATTTCGAATTTTCGATTTTCAATTTTGAATCTCTTGAAATTTTTAAAGTTCTATAAAATCCTTTGAAATTTTTTTAATCGGCATACAATTTCCTTTGAATTTATTTTAAATCCCTAGAAATATAATGATATACCGTTGAATATCGAAAACACGTAAAATTAAAATTACATTAAAATTACTTCAAATGGTAAACATTTAGGAATAGATGAATTTAATTAATATTATAAATGATAGTGGATCCAATATGGCGGATCATAATAAAAAAAGCTTGATTACTTTTGCAATCTTTAAATTTTCTTTCAAATCAGTATCTATATATTTAATATTTCCATAATGCATATTTCGTTAAATCCATAAGAACCATCTATTATTTTTTGTACTATATGAACAATATTTTCAATTAATTACACTTAGAAATTGTCAAGACAACACTTAAACATTTTTTTTCATGGAAGGTTACCAGCGACACATCTTGGCCAGACTAGATCTTCCAGGCTAGACTGCTTAGTCAAATCCAGATCTGGGCCAGATCATACAATAAACTGCCATAAAATTTCGTCCTACAGGTCACAGTTTATTTGTATTGGTATCGTTACAAGGGGAGAGGTAGGGTCCAAAAAATGTGCCTAAAAGCGTTCCGTAATAAATAATGATGAAGCCCTTGGGCTTGGCGTAATATGCAAATGGAAAGAATTGTGCGAAATGAGATGATTGAATGTTCAAAACCAGTCCTAGTTCATCGTGGTTGAGGTGGACAGCAAAATCAGTTTTATTGTATATCTCAAGCTTGCTTACTCGCGTCGCGTATCGAGAAGACGACGTGGGTCGCATACCGGGACTGCTTCCTTGTGCAGAAATGCCCCAGGACAGTGACTACGAGAACGGATATGGAGGAATGCACCAATTAAGACTGAGTACGAACGCAAAAGGAGAGAGAAACATTTAATAAAGAGAGAGAAAACACCATCAGGACTTTTATTCATCTTCTTTCTTTTCGACTTCCTCGTCTTCGTCGTTTCTTAATTTATTAGCATACGATATATCCTTCATGCAGGATTATATAGGGTGATTCGATACTGGTGAATCTATTAAACTTGAATAACCTTTTTTGGGTACGTTCAGGTATTTACCAAGTTAAAAAAGTATATTTTAGCTAAATATTATAATTGAGTAATCACCAAAATATTATACGTTATTACAGTACTTTGGATCAATCTTAAATTGTTGAGCCAAAAGGTTTATCGTTTAAAATGAAGCATTCACTGGAAAATTATTCATTGCTTTTTCCCTTCCTTAGATTCTTATGGACAATTTTTGTATACTGTGTTTTTCGTACTTTGAAAGGTTTGTATTAGACTGAAGTTTCAGACGTCTCTTCGGACGATTTTTTTTATTCAATTTTTTGGCTTATAATACCCTAAAAATAGAAACAAAAACTGTTTCTTTTTTTTTAATTACTTATAGAGTTTAAAAAATCGATAACCTGTGCAATCTACAATTTTGCACAAAAAATAATTCTTTTGCAATAAATATGAGTTTAGCAATTACCCAAGTTTGGTCCTCATCCGCAAAGGGAACTTTTAGCACCATTTTTTCTAATACCTTTTGATTGAACTTTATTTTGCCTGAACCAGGTAGAAAATGTCTTTTTTGTTAAAAATTGGTTTCCTAAGGGAGGTTTTTATTTTTTTCTTTTACTCTAAAATTGCATCGGTAAATATAAAAAAAAATGCGAAACAAAAAAAATTCATCAAATATTAGTGAAATTGTCTTCGGTTTGCTTTGGAATTGCAATAAAATATATAATTATAGTATTATAATGAATAAATGTATTACAGCAGCAGAAAATAATCTGTGAAAATCTGTTTATGTTACTTGCATTACGAATGAGGTAAATATTATGAAACGACAATAATCCGACGCGATAAGTCGAACTTTTGAAAATTTAATGACCATTATGTCGTTGAAAATTGTCCATTACGTGCATTATTCCATAATGCACGTAATGCTTAAGCACCATGCATTTAAATCTTAATGAAACACAAAAGTTAAATATTTATTTCAAAGTTTAATTTCGTACATACACTGATCTCAGTATTTTCTGCTGAAGAGATTGTAAAATACATGGAAAACAGTATCGTTTAGACCAGTATTTAATTTTTATAGAAAAGTGTAAAGTTGTAATTTCTGTTTTCCTAAAAGATGTCTCGTAAAATTGAATGTGTTTAGGTAGCGTATGTGCCAACGATGTTGCATCACGAAGCGCCTACTATAGAATTTATTACCAAATAGGCTTTTAGTATAGTACAATATGTTGCAGTTTCTCTGGCAACACGTGTATATTTAATTTTACTCTTTTGGGGAAATTTATTCAACATTTTTATTACAATCGTTATTGTGAGTACTGTCACAATTTCAAAACTTAATTGTAGTTTACATTCCTATGTAGCTTATAAAATTCGATGCATTTCATGCATGCAGCATTGAGAACTGAAACTGTTTAAATATTTATTGAAAATTTATTTTCAATTGGAATGCAAATGTTGCAATTGAAATCATTGAGAAAATTAAACGTTCAAGAATATAAAATTTTATTAATTCAGAATTAGACAATTTTCCGGACACATCCGTTTTTTTTTATTCAGAATAACAATGAATACAAAGTCTATTTATGATAGGATCTGATTCTCAGGTGGAGAGTCATAGATGTCCCGAATTGAATGAATGAGAGAGAGAGATAGAGAGAGAGAGAAAATCCCATTATCCTATATGAATGAACCTTTGTTATACCTTTGTTATACATTTGAAATTAACTACAGACAATACCGAAAGCGGCAGACAATAAAGTGTACATTTAAATTTAAATAGCTTATTTTTTCACTTTACAAACTTGGCGTGGGTGTTTATTGAAAGGAGGGGCACGAAAAAACTGATGCCTATCGATTTCAAGCAGCCTAAACATAATTAAATCCTAAAATATTCCATTCACTTTCAGGGGATGGCTCAAGTGATAACTCATTCTTTAAAAAACATTTCTTTAAAGATTGACTGAAAAGTTAATTTACAAATATTAAAATCACAATTTAATTCGCAGAAACTTACTTAATTTTATTTTTTATCAAACCCTAATTGACAAACCTAGCGAAAATTTGTTTGCTAGTTTATAAAAAAGCTCGTTATATTCGGATTAGAAAATTGAAAATACCTCTTAAATCTCTAACGTCACTGAAAAATGTCATCTCCTTTAATTCCAGGCATGGTAATCAATCATACAACGAATTGCGTGGATTGACGGATCGAACGAGTCAAATTTCCTGGCTTGCATTTGTAGTTCACCGCAAATGTGTTTATCAGGAGATTATATATTTTTTTCTATAAAAATGAAATCTCCGATCGCAAAATGTATGACATATTCACATGTAGAGTAGATGAATAAAGAAGATTTGGAATAGGCACATAACAAGAACAACACGCAGGTGTCCGATCCGTTTACACTCGGCCACTAATAATCATGTACAATTTCGTGCTACGACATGCCAGCTGAGTAGATATATGTTAAAATGGTCAGATAAGAGATTAAGGTTATATTCTAATCACTACTTATAAGTCGCTTCCACCAGTAAAAACAAAGTCAGAGGTGTAAACAGCATATTAACTGAATTATATATAAATTTTCATATAAATTTTCAAAGCATGACTTTGTATTGACCTGATTGATAAAAAGCTGCATAAACTGGTTTCTGTAGAATTGATGTTGCCACCTCTCATTTCTTTTTGTACTCTACAATCTACATAGACTTTTTAAGGTAGGAGGAAATAGCAGATCGCAAAATTAGAGAGTTCTGGTTCTGGATTACAAAAGCTCAAAGAAAGTCGTTTCTTTCCATCCTTTGTGTCTTAAAATGAGGTCAAAGCGAAGGCTTCCGATACAATCAGAAGCTTCTTTCTTACAAACAGCGCTCTTGGGGATTGGCATAGATACAGGTACCTACTAAATTTGCGGAAGTAATGAACGTTTTAACGAGACATAACTACTGAGAATCTGATAAGATACTATTTCCACGATCTATGAATTATTAACCCTCGAGTATCAATTTCTGGTATCGATAAACGATACTAACTAGGAGAGAAACTAAACAAGTGGTATATCGTGCCAAAACCTGGAATTTACATTTACAGTTACATCCTTAATCAATATATCCTATAATCACAGATAATATACTTCTGGCGCTCAACATGAATTGGCCTCTTCATTAGACGTTCTACTGCTATGCACTGAAACCATGAAATTTAACCAATTCAGTCAATTTTGCCGATATATCGTTTTGGAATTCAGTATTCATCAGTATTGCATTAAAAATGTTTCCAAACATACTCTCTCAATATGAATTAGTTAAATTTTACTAATTAATAGTAGTTTCTTACCAATTCAAATGGTGCTAAGTCATTTACTATGAATTAGTAAAAAGTTACTAAATTCCTTTAGTAACAAGGGCATACTAAATGAATTGGTATAACTCCTTACTAAAAGAAGAAATGTTTAGATCCCTTAAAATTTCGTAAAATCTTTTAAAAGCCATAGAAATCTTTTTTATGCGATTTAGAAAGATGTAAATCGCATAAAATTCCGTGATGAACTTTAAAATCATCTATTAATTATAAATGTGAAACCTATGATTACATTTTATAAAATAGAGAAATATATAAAAATCTAAAGCTCCTAAATTCCTAAAACAGGAAAAAATGTTTAAATCACTTAAAACTTGGCAAAATTTTATAAAAGTCATAAGAATCTCTTTAAATCGCTTAAAATTCCGTGATGAATTTTAAAATGACCTAAAATTCATTAAAAGCCCTTAAAAGTTTGTCAAAATCTCTAAAATTCCTAAATGTCTTATGTTTCTTAAATTGACTATAAACTCTTAAACTTCCACGAAAAAATTGTTAATTCATTATAATTCTCAAAAATATCTTAAAATTCCATAAAATCTTTTGAAAATCATACATTCGAAATTCAACAATACCCATTAAAATCGCACAAAATAACTAAAAATACTTTATAATAATACTTCAAAATCTTTGGGAAACATCTAACATCTGTTAAATAAACTATAAAAGATAAATAATATGACAGAAATAACATAGTTATTTATACAAAAAGTTTAGCATTACTGATGTTCGAAAAACTATTCATTGTGAACAATATTCAATAGTAAATAAAACTACTAAATAGATTATTAAGTAGTTATTCTTACTAATCCAAATTGAGAGAGTATTCAGCCCTTTAAGCCTTTTCTTTCATTGTTAATAATTCTTTACTGAAAATATCAGTAAAAAAACGAGAATGATGTCTGTTTAATTTTCAATAATTCAACTGATTTGCTGGGAATTGAAAAGCGTATAACATAAAGTTTTAAGTAAAACGTTACTGTGGAACATTGCATTTTTATTGGTTTAAAATTAAACTCTGATTTTACAAGTATGCAATTTACTCTATTGGAAGAAAAGTGGAATTTTTAATAAAGTTTTCTCATTATACGAAAGAGTACTTTGTATTAAAATGAGTATGGTTTCAAAAGTGTAGTAAATAAAAAAATTTATGTTTCACTTCGTAACTCTATCTGGTGAAGAAAGATGTTCTTCAAAGGAGGATATCGCTATCGATCCAACTATTAAAACTTCCATACGAAGTCAAGATTCTCGGCTTCATCAAGTCTCACGGACAGCGCCCGTTGTACACAACGTGATATACGAGTTTTACAACAATTTCGCTATTCAAGGCAGACGAGATACAATTTTTTCCATGAAGACTATTTATCATAATTTGTGCGACTTGCCAGCTAAACGCAGGCTTCAGAAAAAACAAAAGATAAGAGTGCACTTTGCGTATAATTTCGCTGATATAATTGACGCTGCAAAAAATGAAAAGCGACTTTACTCAAGTTGATAGAATTAATGTCGGCCACGTTAATTTCAAACAGAAAAAACTTTTCGGAGATTTTGTTAATCAACATTTTTTCAAACTTTGTTAGTTCACTTATGAAAATGAATTTCAGGTGTGTGGTAAGAGAATTTTTCAATCTTTTTCAAGTAGAAAAATTACTTTCTTTCGACTTTTCACTTATAATAATTTTCCTAGTATTTAAACAAATGTTCTTCTTATTAAAAAAATTACATTTTAATAATGAAAGGAATTGATAGGATAATATAGAAGGAAACTAGTTATCTATAGTTTGTTCTAACTTTCTAGACAGGCTAAGGATGTGATAATAATAAACAGTGACAACTTTAGTTCGAAAGAAGTTTGGTATTCTTCAGAGCGAGCTTACGAAGAAGAAGTTAACGCTTAATGGACGGTTTAGGTCAACTTTAAGAAAGATCGACTCAAGGTGGAATGAGGCAAATAACGAGATCAGGTGCTCGATAAGTTCTTAGAGGCTCAATTGTGCTCTCGCACTGAGTCCTTACAATCTAGTCTCCGACCTACGTTTTTTACATTTTTCATTGCCAACTTCTTGCATCATGATTACAGAAGTTTTTCTTCATACAGACTGTTTAATATTTACTTTAAATCCAATATTCTTGGGATAAAATTTCGAACTTAATTAGGAGATCATTAAAGATGAAACATGATATTTATTGATCAACTAGCAATATTATTTGTGCACCACAGTACGCGAGAAACATTGCATAAACAGTTAATAATATTCAAATATAAAGAAGATACAAAATTACATGATTTCTATTTAAAAGGCAATAATTTTAGTATCTTCAGATAAAAATTTGTTTAATTTCAAGACAAGTGTATACATGATTACATCGAATTTCGGACAATAAGATTTTATGGGATATAAAGTGATTTTACGAAATTTAATGGATTTTACAAAACTTATTGGAGTTTTATGGAATTCTAAGGACTTTCGAGAAATTTGTTTAAATTTAAGAAAAAGGTACCCACAGTAATTTTACCAAATTTATTGGAATATGTTTTAATGAATTTACGACATTTCTATAAGCACCTGGCTCCGTCTCGGACCCCCCCGCCCATATAAACCAATGTGGCCTTTCGTCGAATCCCTCCATTTTCAAAAAAAGGTAATGTTACTCTCTCAATATCTGAATTAGTAAAATTTTACTAATTAATAGTAATTTCTTACTCATTCAAAAGGTGAGAAGTCGTTTACTATAAATTTCAAATCATCTAAAGTTCATTAAAATCCCTTAAAAATGTATATTAAATTGTTAATTCATTATGATTCTTAAAAATTTGGTAAAGCTCCATTAAATCTTTTAAAAATCATAAAAATATTTTAATATCCCTTAATAAAATTCCATGACACTTCAAACTACAACAAAATCCATTAAAATCGTATAAAAGAACTGAAAATTCTATATAATACTTAGAAATCTTTGAAAATATTCTAAAATCTGTTAAATAAAATATAAAAGCTAAGTAATATGACAAAAATAACATAGGTATTTACAAAAAAGTTACTGATGTTCGAAGAACAATATTTAGTATATAAAAATACTAAATGGATTAGTAAGTGATTCTTATTATTTCACTTTGGTAATAGGTGGGTTACTATTTTATTTAGTAGAAGATTTATCGTTCCTTACAATCACGTGAGTGCATACATAAAAGCACATCATATCTCGTAGAATAGGTATTACATCAGCAGAGAAACATAATCGAATAACGCATATTAGCGTAGATTACACGAAGCGACCGAATTTTACGATCAGGTCTCTGTCGTGTGTGGTGTATAATATATGGCGTGGTAAAAGGGACATCTATATATATATTAGCGAATTGCATTTGTATATTTTCACACACTTAGAGCTTTCGAGGATTCATACATGAATGGAACAGGAAAGCTGCTTGGAATCTGTCCACCATGCTATTATAGGCGACTTCATAATCCCAACCCGAAACTCGGGATATTACGCTTTTAAAGAAACTGAGGGAAACATTTCGGCGTGCCAGACGTAAACAGGCGGCAATAAATTTCAGTTCCAATTTTCCTAAATGCACGGCCACCGCGCACGTATAACAAACACTGACGCTTCGTTGGACTCTTCCCTATACACTCGCTTAGCAAACTTTTCGTATCACGTGAACTTATAAAAAATTGTGAAACATTTATCGAGACTTCCCAAAATCACTCTGAGGATAAAAGTGGCTGACGTCGCCTTTTATGTATTCCGATAAAAAATGTCTTCATCGAGTTTTATTATTTTATTCGCCCCTTTGTAAAAGAATGTGAAAAGAGATAAAAGAAAACATCGTAGACTAAACGAGTTTTTTGAGAATGGCTCAATCCGTCGACTTTCATTTAAACCGAGTGGCGATATTTAAAATAGTCTTGGTTTTAAATATTAATGATGATCTACGGATCGTATACAGAACTCTATTTTGCCGGATTTTCCCGGGTATTTTACTCACATTTCTTTTCGGAGAGTCTCAATCTCTAGATTTGCAAAATAAATTAACCCCCTAATCTGAGAATCACTTAGGATTGTAGAATCAGATTCCATTATAAAATAGTATTATACCCTGAATTTCGAGGTAAGATGTGTGTGAATGGAAGAAGATTATTCTTCCTCTTTAATTGGGGGTTGAGAAGGAGGAAAACTAAGGGAAAAGTATAAGGCAGAACTCCAATATTCGGAATTTATAACCCCTCGTAACTCAGTCGGCTTCTGCACCTAATACCAACCACCCTTTATGCCCGCACTTGTGGGTTGTCCGAAATGGTCTCATGTTGTATATTGTCGGCTCTTGGATGGCGTTTACATACACAGAGCTTTGTGAGTGCATTCCGCAAATCTAGCCTCTAATATTCTTTCATGCTATATATATGCATACTTAAATAAATATATTATTATCTTATAGGTAGCGAAAAAAATCATACATTCAGTTAAACAATAGAAAAGATGTGTTCTCTCAATCTGAATTATACTAAGAATTATTGAATTAGTCATTTCTTCACTTTCCACTAAATGACCTATTAACATCTATTAAAAAAGTGAATTGATAAGAACAAATTACTAATCTATTTATAATAAGTAGTTTTTTTAATAATTGAATTGTTTACAATGAATACTTCTTCGAATATCAGTAATGTTAAACTTTTAGTATAAATAACTATGTTATTTTTGTCATATTATGAAGTTTTTATTGTTTATATTTAGCAGATTTTATAAGATTTCCAAGGGTTTTGAAGTATTTTTAAGCATTTTCAGTTATTCTATCCGATTTTAATGCGTTTTGTTGAATTTTGAAGTGTTTATGGAATTTCAAATATTAAAATATTTTTATACTGTTCCAAAGATTTTATGGAATTTTAAGGGGTTTCTAGTCATTTAAAAACATTTAAGGGACTTTAAGGGAATATAAAAGATTATAGGGTAAGAAATTTCATGAGATTTTTAGGAGTTTTAGAGATTTTGACAAATTTTCAAGGGACTATAGCGAATTTTAGGTGATTTTAAAGATCCTCAAGGAATTTTAAGCGATTTAAAAAGGTTTTCATATGACTTTTAAAAGATTTTGGGGGTTTCTATAGTAATTTTAACACCTTTCATAAGATTTACAAACGATTCTTATGACTTATAAGATTTTGTGAAATTTTAAAAGATTTAGAAATTTTTTATAGAATTTTAATGGATTTCTAGTCATTTTAAGAAATTACGAACGATTTACAAAGATTGTTATAACTTTTAAAAGATTTTACGAAATTTTAAGGGGCCTCTAGTAATCTTTAGAAGTTACATGAGATTTTAAGGAATTTTAACAAACTTTAGATGATTTACAAGTTTCTCACGGAAATTTTAACCGATTTAAAAAGATTTTAATGACTTTTAAAAGATGTGAAGTTTTAAGAGGTCTAAAAATTTTTTCATGGAATGTTAAGGGGTTCTAGTAATTTTAAGAAATTTCAGAGATTTTGACAAATTTTTAAGGGATTTTAACGCACTTTAGATAATTTGAAAGTTCTTCACGGAATTTTAAGCGATTTAAAAAGATTTTAATGACTTTTAAAAGATCTAAAATTTTGTAAGATATTTCATTGAATAGCTGTACTAATTCATTTATTAAGGAGTTATCAATTATCATTTAATTGGTAAATTTTAACTAATTCAGATTAAGAGAGTACAACTTTTAGGATTAATTCGGATTCATTCGGATTGGAATCCTTGGATTGACTTCAAAATTAGGTTGGATAGAGTCAAATATTACAAATTCTGGAACGAAATGGGTTCAAAACGACAGAATTATTTAAAACCAATATTTTTGCCAGGGTAGGATTATCGTTGAGTAAAATGGTAGGTACTTGTAATCAATATTTTTACATATTTTTCGCTCAAATCGATCAGTATATAGTTTGGGGGGGTTAATCGAACTTAAATATCATCTACTTTGTTACGTGACTTACAGAAATAGCAAAAACCTCGTTTTCACTAAAATCAGTTTATCAGGCGATTTTCTAATACTTGTGCAAGTCTCGCGAGTGGAACTGGTAGACACGGTGCCGCAGATTACAAGCATTATACAGTAATAAATTCAAGTAATCACGTATTTCAGAGCAATCGGACCAAGGCGCAGCGAAAGCGCTCCTGCAGGAAATATAACTCCTTTGGGATGTGCAGCAAGGTTCCACCGGAGATCTTTTCTCAGTTAGAAACCATCTATCCCTACTTTATTCTATCTTCCTTTTCGCAAAACTCGCTGTAACACGACTCGCCTTCCATTCCTGGGTCTGTATTTTAATAGGCGCTCGTAAAATACGAGAAAATTAAAAATTCATATATACCTGCTAAATTTAAGACTCTAGTCGGTAGTTTTTCACCCTCTGCGCCAGGCGCCTCTATATATATAATAAGTTCCGTGTAAGTCACGATAAGCGACCGAAACGACTTTCTTATACAGGCCGGAGAAACAGTGAAGGAGAGAGTATAACTGTAATCTATTACTCGGAATTATTCTCATGAAAAATTGTCCTACATTCTTATCCCTTAACACTCCTAGCATTTCTGAAATTTATTTTTCACTTGCTACCAGAAAGCATGTGCAGACTTTTCATAAGGCTCTAATATCTTATTCATCTAAATTGTCTGGATTCTAAAAGATTTCAAAAATATATGTTAATATTCAAATTAAAAAATATACGGGAAATTCAATTTCAATTGAAACAATTTTTAAAAATTGCTATATGGAACTTTTTATTACGAACTGTGGCTTTGTGTTTTTAATACAAATTTATTTAATATATATAATATTTCTATACGTTGAGTGACTCCTTATTAATTAAATTCAATTTGCTGAAACTTTTTAATACCTCATATTTTATTCCAAAAAAGGCATACACGGATATTCACTAGAAGTAAAAAGATACATTAAATTATTCAATATAATCCTTGTTTCCAGTTCTTCCAGGAACTTGTTTTTAGAGAACTCGATAATCCTTATCTCGATGATAAATTTCTAAGGCATTGATATCTCAGGCGAAGTGGGTGCAACGATCTCATATAGGAATATGAATAATAAACCTGTTTATAAAAGCAACAAATCGAAATGGATTAGCTTTTGCCTATCGCTCCTGAAGTATATTTTACATTTGTGGCTGGAAAGTTGGCATGGTCATTTGTTATCATTAACGTTTGATGATTAGGTGAGATTAAAGCGATCATCCGATCTCCAGGAACAACTATTCGGCTTTCCAGCTTCTGGCTGCAGCTATACAGGAAATCGTAATCCCGGATTTGTCGCATATATCTGGGTCCCAACAATAACAATAATATTCTGTCGGCCGTTATGCAGATTCTCTTATTAGGGTCGCGATGTCTCTGTAACACTTCTATATTGGAGGATTTCGCAGGGTGGGCCGCTAAGCCTAATATTGTTGTTCGCCACTGCTCTTACCTTGTTTTCTCAAACTTAATCGGATATTCGAAATTTGTAATTTAAATGGCTTTGGTCGAGAAAATACGCTTTATTATATAAAACATGCATGAATTCATATTGTCGTTCTTCTTGTCTGTAAAACGAAGCTGAAGTACCTCTTTTTAGCTTATTATAGGTATTTAAGTGGTATCGTAAAATTTCAAGGAATTTTAACTGGTTTCAAACGGTTTCTAGGAATTTTAAGGGATTTTAAAAGATTGTAAACGATATCATTGAATTTTTAGGAATTTGAAGAGAATTCAAGAGGTTTTTATGATTTTTAAAAGATTTTTTATGAAATTTAAAAGGATTTCAAGAGATTATTATGACTTCTAAAATATTTTATGGAATTAAATGGTTTAAAAGTTCCTCTGGGAATTTTGTTGAAGCATTGCAAAAGATTTTTATTATTTTTAAAAGATTTCATTGTATTTCGAAAGAAAGTTGTAAAATTTTAAGGGATTTCAAGAGATATTTGTGACTTTTAAAAGATTATAATACATTTTTAATAATTTTATGGAATTTTACGATATTTCTAATAATTTTAAACGATTTCAATAGATTTTAAAAACATTTTGTAGAATTTTTAAGTACCCCTTTTCAGCTCGTAGGCATGTAATGACTAATATATTATATATCTATTACGTTATAATTTTTTACAGCATAGAAATACATGGTCATAATCATAATAAACCTATGACATGAAAAACTGCCATATCTATATGCCTGTTATATAAAATATTGTATGCAGCATGGGAAAACTGAAAAAATACACTCTTTGAAAAAGTCCCACTTATCCCCCTTGATGCCTAAAATACTGTTAAAATAATTTTAAAAACTGCAACAATTTATTATATTAATAAAGTTATTAATCCGAAAATTAGCTACTCTCTCAACCTAAATTTGTTAAATTTTACTAATTAATAGTAGTTGTTTATTAATTCAAATGGCGCAAAGTCCTTTACTATAAATTTGTAAAAAGATTCTAATTTCATTAGTAACAAGGACAAATTAAATGAATTGGTAACTCCTTACTAAATTAATTAGTAACACTATTCAATGAAATATCTTAAAAATTTGTAGATCTTTATAAATCGCTTAAGATTCCGAGAGGAACTTCAAGATCATCTGAAGTTCGTTAAAATCCCTTAAAAATTTATCAAGATTTCTACTCATGAAATTTCTTTAAATTCTCCGAAAATGTCTTAAAACTACTAAAAACACCTTAAAATTTCAGGAAAAAATTGTTAATTTATTATAACTCTTATAAATATCTTAAAGTTCAATAAAATCTTTTGAATATCATAAAAATATTTTAACATCTCTTAATAATATTCCATGAAAAATCCTTAAAATTCGACTAAATCTATTAAAATCGCATAGAATAACTGACAATTCTTTATGATACTTCGAAATCTTTGGAAATCTTCTATAATATGTTAAATAAGATATAAAATCTAAGTAATATGACAAAAATAACATATAGGTATTTATATAAAAAGTTACTGATGCTTGAAAAATTATTTATTGTAAAGAATTCGATTATTAAGTAAAACTATATACTAAATAGTAACTAATAAGTAACTCTTACTAATTCACTTTGGTAATAGGTGATTTACTATTTCATTTAACAGAAAGTGGAGAAAAGACTAATTCAATAATAAAATATAAGTCTACTAATTTACTCAGTCAAATCTTACTCTTCTTTAAATCTTTTATGATGCTGTGAGGCCGACAAATCGGGACATCCGGAAGAGATTACATTACGGGAGGGGATAATTTAAAAATTACACTATACATTATACAAGCATTCTGTTCAACCTGACGTTTGTGTCACTGAGAAATGTTATCCCTGCAAAACACGAGAGACTTCCGCCTCGAGTTCGTTCTCCCACCTTCCTGACTATATTCTTCCTTTTATTCATTTTTTCATTCTTCCGTTCGCCTCAACAATTCCGCTTCCTTCTCCCACGATTTCGAGTTTCATACAGAAGAGAATAATCTCAACGTTATTTCACGCCGACTTTGCGGTCATGACTGTGACATTCGTGTTTCCCGGCGAAAATCGAGACGCCTGCTTTTGCAAAGTGTTTCAAAATATATGGCAAAGTAGATACGAACCGTGGTCCATTGTAGCGTGCAGTAATGTTAATTCGCTTATGATTGATAACGCGCGTCTCTTGAGGTAGAAACCAATAGAAACACGTTTCATGCCAGTATGCATGAAATGTATATGTATGGATTTACATAGAATCGTGGCGAACAAGAAGGCATATCGCATGGAACCTTAGGTACATATTCAGATTCGTTTGTTTCAAATTCAATACCCTCCACCGAGTCCGTAAAACAGAAGTTGAATCCGTTATATTATATACAGAATACAGATACAGGTATATATATTATATATGTTAAACACTTTTTCAATTTTCAACTTATGTACTTTGAATTCCAAGCTTCTTTCATGAAATAAAACTTTTGACTTTTAATCTAATTAACAAATCAACCAGAGCTATCAGATCGGGGATGAAATTTGCCCCTTTCACTTTACAATTTTGTGGAAAAAAAAGTAATTTCTCAATATAATTTGGGAATATTATGCAGGATTTTAAAAATATTTGGTAGAGTTTTAAGAAGTTTTTATGAAATTTTAAGGAATTTCAAAAGGTTTCTAGGAGTAATTTTGAAGAGCTTTAAGTATTTCATGGAATTTTATGAGATTTCTAATGTTAATGAAAATCAAGAGGTTTCTAGTTTGGTGAGATTTTCACAAACTTTTCACATGGATTTCAAGAGATTAATCATTTGGAAGATTTTTGTGAGATTTCAAGATTATTCTGTTTTACTTCTTATAACTTCAAGTAATTCAAAAGCCAATCAGACTTCTGTGAAAGTGATCAAACATTTAAACCCACCAAAGTCTTGTGTTTTAATAAAAAAAAATTTTAATTAAAGAGCCATTGACATTAAATTCAAGCAAACTTTTGAATATATAAAAATAAAGTTGAGAACAGAATTTAATATCGTGGGACATAAAAAGTTACTGCTTCTCCGTAACAAACAAGCGCGTCATCATCCCTCTGAATGTCGACACGCCTTTCTAAATTAGAGCATCAGTTCTCTTCGCGTCGAGTGTCACTCAACGAACATGAGTGAAATGCTATGGAGAATTGTCACTTACTCCAAATATAGAACGATGCACAAAAAGACACCGCAAGGTCCAGGGGATCAAATGCAAGGCGAGTAATGTACAGGATCCCTGCTACTTGTCGTCACTTTGTAATAAAAAAGTAAAGGGGACGAGGTAAAAACTTATAGGGAACAACGAGCACAAAAAGTTTGGCAAACAGCTGTAATCCATAGCTTCAACTCTTTCTGTGGACAGATTGAAAAAAAGTTCCCACATATGGTGTAAACGTATTTATTTTATTAGTTTTAACTTCGTCAACTTTTCACTCAGAACTGACCCATGTTTGGAAGCTTTAAAAATTTCACGATATCAAACAAACAGTTTTATATAAAAAATTAGAAACTTTTTTTTAAATTAGGTTCTTAAAATAAATACATATTTGATACTATGAATTGATACTAATACCTGAATTAGTTAAATATTACTAATTAATAATAGTTTCTTACTAATTCAAATGGTGCGAAGTCGT
This sequence comes from Synergus laeviventris, assembly GCA_032275145.1. NCBI lineage: Eukaryota > Metazoa > Arthropoda > Insecta > Hymenoptera > Cynipidae > Synergus > Synergus laeviventris. Next base: position 6,445,777 of record JAUESI010000033.1, on the reverse strand, counting down.
TCACTATAAATTTTTAAAAAGTTACTAATTCCATTATTAACAGGGACAAACTAAATGAATTAGTAATATCATTCAATCAAACATGGTATCTTACAAATTTTTAGATCCTTTAAAATTTCGCAACATTTTTTTAAAATCATAAGAATCGTTATAAATTGCTTAAAATTTTATGAAAAACTTTCAAATCACCTAAAGTTTGTAACAATCCATTAAAAATTTGTTAGTTAAATTTTTTCAATTCAGATTGAACGAGTATGAACATCTTTTTTTAAAATCGGTTTAGATTTTTCATCTGGCTTGCATTTCTAACACAACTGCAAAGTAGGAGAATTATCATACTTTTTTCTAGAACAAGAACATGAACTAGAATGTCGACTATTCTGAAATTTCCTGGCTTTATGGTAAAACATACGTTCAAAGAGCCTAAACTTAGTGAATTTAATGTTTTAGACAGCTTGCGTGCACTCCAGCGTATCTCTATTCCACATGAGAAAATTTACATCGATTTAACTAAAACAAGCGATGATTTTCGCTTCTGGTTGCAAAAGCACATGTTTTGCGACAAGACTCAATGGCGTGTTTCGCGTGAAAGGAAATGTTTGCTGCGGTCTTTCGTTTACTTTTATTTTGCACACCAGGTACTCATTTGTGACTATTAAGGACTTCCGATTCGATCGCTCGGTAACACACAATTCTCAGTAAGTTCCGAACATATTAGAAATAGCCTAGCATGCGAACGAAGCGGTTTTCGTTTGCATGTGACATGTGCGGAAGAGAAACAATCGGAACTCAATTTTAAATAAAAGAGAAATATTAGCCGGAAATTACATTGGGACTATTCAATTCAAAAAAACGATGTGACTTTTACCATACGTAAAACGTTACGTTTCTGTAATAACTATATTTTCTGTTACAAATTGACCTATTATATTATTATGCCATTCTGACGTTTCTTATGAATAAACGAGTAGCATAAAATAATGAAAAAAATGACTATTGCATTCTTCTTGACTTTATCTTTGTATCTTTTCAAGAATCGAAACGTTCGTTTCCTGTTTTACCGTTGGAAGTTGCGGCTTCCTCGACTTGTTTATGCTTATGTCTGCTTTTTTTTTCTTCTTATTTTTTTCTCCCTTTTCATGTATGAGGAGAAAATAAAGCATGCAACGCACGCAATTCCAGAGCCCTGAAACTAAAGAAAGAGCCGAAAGGCTGTCTTGCTGATCACAGCATTCGTTGCATCTTGCCGTTCCATTAATGGACGTCTTGGGTCAAGCACAAATATTCCTTTGCAGCGAGTACTGAAAGGAAGTAAAGCGCAAGACAAAATTCCTTTGTGTTGGGTGCTTTTGTGTTGCCACCAGGAATTTGACAAATTTTTCAAACGACCATTCAATCCTCAATCATGGTGTTCTCTGTCTTGTAAGTTTTCTGCTTTACTAATAATAATTTGGTGTAGGTACCTTATTATTACCACCTTATTGTTATTACTGTTATCTAGTATCTACACTTAAAATAAAAGATATTTGGATTCAAAGAAATATATTTTTTTGACAACACTTGTGTTTCTTTGAAAAACTCAGACATTGATTCAAAGTAATGATTTCTTTTTACATAATTGAAAACATATTTTGTGTCATTAAATGTTTATCATTTACATTCGAAGAAATGTTCTCTTGCAATTTCTAAGTTTGATCTGAAAGACAGACTAAATTTTTTGAAGTAAGTTAAGCTTTATAAATTACTATAATATAAGCAGGCAGATAATATTTAGTTGTATCTAATATTTATTTTCGGCCATATTCAAACCGACAATTGATTTAAATGAAATACATATTTTTTAATTGAAAGAATCTTTTTTTTTCGGTGTAGCAAGCTTCACAATATAAATAGAAATACATTCAATTTGATTGAAAATATATATATAAATAAGATAATCCCTGTATCTCTCTCTCTCTCTCATATTTTTTACCTTACTGACTTTCTGATGCACATATTGTATTTGTACTTTGCATTTTGAAGCGAGAGTGGGAGTTTGACACATTACGACTCAATTCATAAAGTTCATAAATTATCCTGTGAAGACATGAACCATCCAGTACTTTAATCTTTATTTTTTATCGACCTCCTTTTTTATAAAACTAGTTAATATTCGCGCACGATGTATAGTTCGAACGGCAATTTATCTGGTTGCGTCTCGTTGGCAATGTTTTCAATCAATCAGAAAGTCGATACTGGAGGTGATGCGATATACACCCTGGATCACCTTTGTATGTTTCTATGACAATGCTTGCATCAGGTAATATAGTTTATAGCGGTGATAAAAGAGAATGCGTCGAATAAATGACCGCGATGGACACGCGCATTATTTAAAACTGTAAAACGCTTTTATATCTACATTATTTTCAACAAATGAATCTTAATTTTTCCCTTTATTATTTTTGATAAAGTATATTTAGATGTTTTATTATAATAACACTAAATTTATATAATAAAAAGTTATAAAAATGTTAGATGATTTCAATTTATTGGTGACTTAAAGAATTTTAAAACGGAATTAATTTGATTGTACTCGAAAATCCAGAATAGAGTGGTTAAAGTGATATTCTGACATTGTCAAAGAATCTTTTAAAGGAGTAAGAAATGTAGAAGTGGAAATCGAGAACAGAAAAGAAGAAGACTCGCGGGATAATGTTCCCACAAACAATATATTTCATGAAAGACCTTCCCTGTAAAGAATTGAGGAAATTTAACTTTGTATTGACCGATCGTAAATCTCTTTAAAAATTACTCTAATAATGAACATGAAAACATAGTATTACATGCTGAAATTATACACTTTCAAAATAACTTTTTCATTAAAAATATATTTACACAGGGAAGTCATGAATACATAGTATGTTTATTATAAATTGAAAATAAACATTACTTTTTTGATTGAACTTTTAGCACAATGATGCCGTATGGCAACGTAAATAAAGTTCATAAATAATTCGAGATACAAACATGCTGGTTAAAAACGAGATTAGTCTTGGCATAGAAGTTTAATTTCACATGCATTTTTAGTAAACCAACACGACACATTTGAATATCCTGATTAAGTATTTTTAAACCTCAATTAGTCTCTTCATAAAGAGCAAGTTAATTAGTCGTGCAACTCATTCAGAGCACCGTTCATTCGAATTTCGTGCTTTTTGTGTAATATTTTCTTTGTTGAAACGTTTACTTTTTATATTTACAGTTTGAAGTACATTTATTAAAATTATTATTATTTAATCAAATTAAATATGATAGTAATTATATTTACAGTTGCTTATTTACATTTTATGATTCCATTATCAGTTACTGTTTGTCTATGCCCTTTCTGGAAAATAAATTAATCTCTGTCTCTTCCTTTATAGGACATAAACCCTCCATTAGTATGTATGGCAAAACAGTGATATAAATCCGACTGTTGATAAGAACAGCTTGCGCTGTTTATACGGAAATTGAGATTCTATCAGTGGTTATTATGACAATTCCTTCCCCATTGAAATCACGAGTCGGCCGTTAATACGAAGAGGATAGGGGAGAAAATTTATTCAGCCAGGGCGTCGCGCCACTAAGATGACATTTTAGTTCCACCCTTTGTTTGCGCTCACTTCTTTACGAGTTCAAAGGCCTATCTTGATTTGGAATTCGTTTCTATCTGTCCATTTCTACAGCCAGTAATTATCTTCAAGCTTTAACTCAAGTCCCTTTCCCGTGACCGATAGCCAGAAGACTTAAGTGGACACTTCAAAAGGGCTCATTAGAAAAAGACAATAATTGTTGCAGTTACAGTAATTGCTGCCTCTATTCATGTTACAATTACTAGGAAATGAGGGACATTCTTGCTCTAGAATATAATTACTATCATTGTAGATGTATTAAGGGCAAAATGTATTTTATCGTTTTGCAAAACGTACTGGCTTTCAGTACCTTTTGTACATTTTTTTCTTTAGTATAATAAAGGGTAAAATAAACTCTGAAATTTTTAGGATTTAGGGCACATGCGAACTTTGTATAATTTCCTGGAACATTTCAGCTGCACCTATTTTAAAATTTTGACTAAGGAGATGAAGACAAAGTAACAAGAATTCATATTTTTTCTTACGCGTGAAGACATTATATGAGAATGATGGGGTAGCGAGTGAGTTCATATCATTAACAGATGAAGCTTCGTAGATTATTATAGTGGACACAGCCGGCGGCAAAGAGCAATAATCATGCGGCAGGTGCATTTGGAGACAACGTGATTGCTGGAACTTCTTCGGTGTGCTCATTAAGCTTCACCAGTTTCACCACATTGAAATTAGTAGCACGCATTATAATGCAATTCGCATCCAAGTATCATTTAATATTCGACTTTGGATGTATGAAATACGAAAAAATTTATGGGATATTGATATACATCTTTCAAATGTATAACTAGGCCGAATTTTGCATCCGAAATAATAACTGATAATAATAACCCGGGGGAGGGAAGCTTAGTCTTGTCGGGATTAAAATATTTATTATATATACATATATGTGATATTTAGATATTGTAATATTATATGTAATATTATATAGATATTGTAACCGTACACTTCTAACCCCTACAGAATGACTTCACAATATACAGAACTGCATTCGCGTTCTAGCATCCTGCACCGCGAAACGCGCAAGCGCGAAGTTCCCCCACCCGCGATATAATAAAAAATGCGAATCGCGAGTGGAAGGGTAGTCGAGAAGGTAAGATGCAGAACGAGTTTG
>JAUESI010000033.1:6408691-6426897 GCA_032275145.1 Synergus laeviventris | reverse complement strand
CCACGAACAATATTCAAACCCTACAGAACAACATACGGGCTCAAATTGAGATATCATTTTTCATTTATAAATGGCATGTAAGTATCTTTCATTTTCGCTAAAGTGTTTCGATTTCACATCAGAAAAACTGTAATTTTTTCAATTTCAAAACTCACTAACTGTATTATTATACAGTGTATAATGCTCTTCAAATTTGAGGAAGTGCTTCGTAAAAAACTTTTCTTTCAATACGCCCTATTGTATAATCGTCACTATGTGTTTTTGTAAAACGATATATTACTTCTTCGTAAATAGAGATTTGCTTGTGCCATTTCACGTGTGTTTTATGGCAAATAGTGGACATACAGTACATCATGTATGAATAACACAAGCATGTGGACACAAGCATATGCATGCGTGTGATGTAGGATTATTGCCAGAGCCGCGGTTAAATCATGCCAGTTGGCATACTATTAATTAAATAAGTATTCGCACCAATTCCCTTGAAATGGGCTATACAACCCAAGCTGGCATGTACATTATATGCCTAAATTTGTAGTTTACCGGTAAATAGAGGCAGAGTTCGTTTCGGTAATCGGCACGTAATTAGATCACCTCATTTTGAAGTCACTATCAGGGCTGCATGTGATATCGCTTCACATCCAGCCAGTCCATTTGCAAAATTGCCCACTGCAATGATTTATTACAAACAACCTAGGTTTTCATTACATGGTTTGTAATAAATATGTCCAAATTGTCAAACAGGTTTATCATTTTTAGAAAACTACCAGTGTTGACATTACTCTGTTCAAATAACAGTAATAGAAAAAATACATTACTGCAGGGGATTGATTATATAACTCATCGAAATAAATACAAATATTTACAAATGCATCCACTTCGAGCCTGTATATCTAACCTCGCGGATTATATTACTCGCGAAAAGCGAATAGTTACATAATCGAACCTCTCATTCTGAGGAAATTTATTTAATTGTCAAAGACATGTTCCATGATTTATTATTTAATTTATAAAAAATTGAGATTTTAAGCGTTGATTACGTGGTTTTATACTGTGGTATGAAATATATTGGTGGTGTATTTGTACGTGGTTTTGTACTTTGAAGTACAAAATGCAAAGCTAAGTGCAGTTGGTGAATTTGAAATCATTTAATTTTGCAGGAACCATGGTAGGGTTTCAAAATGATTTTCAATTATTGAACAAATTTTTAATCGGTATATTATATATATATATATATATATATATATATATTTCAATCTGCAAAATAATTCTCTTTGAAATTAACAGCTGTAAATGCTGCAATTACATCTGCGATTGAATTTTCATTTTCATATTGGAAATTTAATCAGATATTTTATTCAAAAGTCCAGTACAATTATATTGTCTTTTTACATTTTCAACACCTAGTTTAAATACAGAATTTATTATGCAGAATATAAATAAACATTTAACAATGTAAATTATAATATGAAATAATAGTATATAAAATAATAGCATTATTAATATGAAAATCTACATATTAGTTGATATTTGGTGAAAATGTATGACAGGAGGTTAATGATTTGTAGATTAACAGAGAGGGTAAGTTAATAATTTTGTTTCCAGGAAATGAGCCGCGGCTTTGCTGCTCAGAGATACCGCAGTCACTATAAATCCGCTTCATTTTCCAACAATCGTTGCGCATTTAACAGAAGAGCAAAATTTCCATGTGGTTAAAATGAAAAATTAAAATTTCATAATTTAGCCATTAAAGTGTCAGCAGTGTGTTCGTACACTCGTATCATTTATCCATGTCGTCGTATGTCATATATACAAATAAAAAGACATAGTTTCATATGGAGTTTCAAGATTTACTTGCGAATTCCACCTCTGGTACGTAGTAACGTCGCATTAACTCGACTTGAATTATTAAAATAGAGAAACTCGCACGAGCATGATATAAGTCACGTATATATGCATCAACTGGTGCATACTGTTAAGCGTCCACGCTCCCCCATTTATTTGCATGTGAAATTCATCCCTTGTAACGTTGTTTCAAAGAGGAAAACGGAAATTCGTAATAGACTCGTGATTGTTTTCATCTCAATGAGTTTGATGTTTCGCATTTAGAACAAGAATTTAGAAGATAAAACGCAAAGGTTTTAATAAAGAGAACCACTTTTGACACAAGAATATAATAAACTTCGTAATCGTGACCTTCAGGTCGAAGGGGTCATCCATTAATTAGGAGACTGATTTTAAGGCGTTTTTTATGAATTTCTTTGAGTTGGAAAAAATTATTGGAATTTGATCTAAATTTTACACTATTATAGTGACACATTAAACAAGATTCACGTATTTTTACAACTCATTGTTGTCAAAAATAACGAAGTTTTCGGGTTAAAGTTTCAGATTTATCATTTTTTTAGATTACTAACATGTTTTTTAAGAATATGAACCTAATTGCGAGAACAAATTTTTAAATTGAGGTGTTGACAGGTGTTAGAAAAATATTCCCGATTTTTACAATTTTTTTTTTATTTATTTTGCAATAAGAAATACCTTTAAAATTGTGATATCCAAAGTTGCTTAATATTTTTCGTAATTCCATAAAAAAACACACCAAGTTTCATAATAATCGGTTCATAACTTTTTGAGTTACAATACCGAATAAGCAAAAGAAAGTCGTTTCGAGAAAATTTGAGAAAAAAATCCGAAAACCGATTTTTTGGACCTCCTAATGTGGTTTCCTTCCTTTCCATATAAAATATTTCCAGGAATATCAAAATATCAAAATCAAGTGATTTAAAAAGGTTTCAAAGGATTTCTAAAAATTCCCCCCTATATCCATCATAACAGGAACATAACAGCTCCTCTTGAACCTTCCTTCACCCCTAAACGCATTGCGTAATATATAGACGACCCTAAATGGACTAGGTCCACTTTTAAATAAATATACTTTCCCTTCTGCCTATATTGAAATTTACGGTCTGAGGAATCCAAATAACAATTTTCCTCCGTATATAACTTTCGCTTTAAAGAAAAGAAGTACCTATAAAAGATGCATGAACCAAAAACTCGGATCACTTTTTTTCGATAAGTATATTCACCCTCAGTTTCAGCCTCTCTGGAGTAAATAGTGAACGTCAATACTCTCTTCTTTTCTATCACTCTTTTTCTTCCTTTTTTTCTTTTCTGAGGAAACAAATGGCCGTAACCGTCGTTAAAAATAAGTCGTCGAATAAGGTACGAAAAGCGTATAATGGTGCGCGAGTTCTGCAGATTTCGGACGAGTGGATGTGGCAGAAAGACGAATGCTTCCCAACCTTTATCGCGAAACCTTGGTTTTCGAGGGTAAAATATAAGCGAACCACATAGCGTGCAAAAGGGATGGCAGAAGTCAACCCCCACGTATTTTTTAGCGCTCTCAAAGAGAATGTATATTGTGCATATATATAGGTGTAGGGAATCCTGGAGAGTGGAGGGATTTGAGTTCCTTGGTAGAGGCAAATAGTCTTTATCCTTGCGTGAATTCACGCACGTATGAACTCTGAATCCCTCAGGTTGGTCTTCCTATGTTATTCCACGAAATTGAGACACCAGTTTCAGCAGCTGGATTCATTGGGGACATTTGGCGATTACGCTAATGCCAAAGATCAAGCGAAATCGTCGGAATACTCGAGAGTTGTTGAATAGCACTATATATAGTGATCAAAATCAAGATACACTTTCAAACATTTTATAAGCCAAGTTTATTTTTAAATACAACATTTTTAGCAGTTTTCTGATGGGGTCCTAGCCAGTTTTCCCTAGTCCTGGTGTGGTCCTGATCTGGAAAACTGGAAAGGACCCCACAAGGCGCGTCACGCTGTCACACTTAACTAGTTAATTTTCTAAAAACAAAATTCCTATTATAAAAATGAGGTAATAATTATATTGAAACAAAATGGTTTTAAGGGATTTTTTGAAGAATTTCAAAATAATTCACGGGAGTTTTAAGATTTTAGAGTAATTAAATATTTTTTTAAGTATTTCGAAGAATTTTAAATGATATTAAAGAATTTTAAATGATTTTCACAAGATTTCAAAAGCGATGTTAAGGAGTTTCAAAGGATTTCAAAAAATTTAAAGTGATTCTAGGTAATTTCCAAGGATTTTAAGAAACTTTATAAGATTTAAAGCGATTTAAATAGATTTCAAGTGATTTTAGGGAATTTCAAGAGATTTTGCAAAATTTCCAATACATAAAGATTCTAAGTGCTATTTCAAGAGATTTGAAGTGATCTTAAAAAGTTTTTATGGAGTTTTAAAAAAAATTCAAAATAGTTTCAGGATTTTCAATTATTGTTAAATATTTGTATATATTCTAAGGGGTTTTTAAAGATATTAAAAAATTACAACAAATTTGAAAGAAATTGCAGTTATCAAAATGTTGTTAAAAAATTATGAAAAAATATAGTCATAAGCTGTAGTGTAATAATAAATATGTCCGCATTTGTCAATAATACACAATATTAGTTAAATTTTATCTTTGCATAAATAATTATGTGGAAAATGCCGGGAATTCCTTATTTGTAGCGGATGTTTGGTTTTGACGTGGAAAAGTCTTCAATGCCCTATTTCATTATCAACAATATCTCATTTCTATTATTTAATTTTAAGGTGGGAATATCAATGTAAATTTGGTATTTAATAAGATATTACTACTATATATAAGAATAATTTTATTGAAAATAGAAATCCTGACAAAATTGAAGTTCACAATTAAGGGACTGTAGAAGAAAACTAGAATTAAAAAAAATCTATTGTTAATAGAGCCTCGACAGTGATAGTGAATCAGGCGACTCCTTTGAAGAAGGGTACTTTACTTATTGTCAGAGGTGTTTCTAACTCAAGGAACAAGAGGTAAAATTTAGAGACAAGTGGTAAACTATGACGTCACTATTTACCGACCGTTCCATATATATTTTCTCCGGCTTCTTGTTTTTAAACTAAAGAAGATGTCTTGTTGAAATATTTGGAAATGTCAGAAAATATATCAGCGGACGGCGTTTAAAGGTCGGAGAGTACCTCAATTCATGCGCACCTGGGACAATAAAACGAACATTTGGATCACGTTTTTGGTAAAGTAATAAAAAGCCTAGGATGGAACGCTCTGAGTGAAATTTTTACTGTTTACTACTAAAACTACTCTTATTTTTAAAATGTGAAGCGAAACTCTAAAGATTATTGTACTTGCCCTGATATTACTATCTACTAAAATCGCAGATGTTTCTTCAAAAAGAATGGTAAAAACCCAAAAACTATATTTTATATTGAAATTTAAAAATATTTATATTAACAAAAGTATTTGTCAAAAGGTAAAATATTCGTATAATTAATCAAGAGTCCACTTTTTTTTTATATCATTCGCGGAAGGACGGATATAGAAAATAGCAGAGCCATGTTTATTGGAAAATGTATTGGCTCAATAGGACGTGGTTTCATCAAATTCCTTTATCGTTTAAATAATTTTAGTCACACATACATTTCTTTCCATTTCTCTTGCTTTCAAACACCGTATTCTATTCAATTCTTTGTGCTCGTGTCGGATTCCGGAATTGGCAACTTTCAAGTATTTCATCGACTATAGAAACGGAAGAGAAACGGACGTTCGCGTCATGTACAAAGTTTTTCTTTCAAGCTTTCATATCGTTCATCGGATGTCTATATAAAGTTTCTAAGGACAGGGCTCATCTTTTTGTCGCACGACTCTGATGCCCGCGATACTCACTGAGAAAAGGAAGGAGAATCGAGGATGAGATATGGAGGAGTAGAAGACAGAAAAAAAATAAAAAATAAAATAAACAATTTTACGCGTTTTCGAATGACGGGGGCGTGTATTTGTCCGTGATGGGAAACAATATTGCGCGACAATGGAATTCAGTCTACAATTGACTTAATACTTTTTCAACATAATTTAGTCAGTCTGTATTTCAAATTGTAATTTGTGTTAAAAAATTGTAATTTGTAATAGTAAAACTGACTAAATTCCAGAAAAAAGACGTTCAGGGTGCATGTTGACTATTTTAAATGGTAAATTCAGCTATTTCCTTTTTTGCGTGTAGAAATTGGAAATTTTGCACTTCAAAAGACGAATCAATCCTTTGGTAACATGCTCTTTCTTTAGGGATTTGAAAAATTGATTTGAATTGCACAGCACACTAGCTCTCATAAAATATGCTACACACAAACAAATTTCTGTTTAATAGTGTTAAATGTGGTTTAACTATAAATTTTAGTTAAAAGTAATACAAGTTTCTAGTTAACGATTTAATTGTTATTTTAAACAGTTTTTCTGGTATAAGTGTAACAAGAATTTCTGGTTTTAATAACCAGAATCAGACATCAATAGTAATATCTCATTAATAGCAAACTTACATTATGGTATTCTAAACTTAAAATAAGTGTATAATAGAATAATTAAGATATTGTAGATTAGGTTTCCTTTTCATAAATTGCAAAAGTTTTCAGTAGGTTTCAAGGGATTTCAACAAATTTCTCGAAAATCCTATTGAAATCGCTTTAAATTCCTTCAAATAAAATCACTTAAAATCTCTTGAAATCCTTTACAGAATCTTCATATCTTTAAAATGTTGTGAAATTTCTAAAAATCTAGTAAAACATCTAATTGAAAAATCTTCTAAAAGCTCTTGAAAATCTTGAAATTCTATATTCTCCAAATATTCAAACAAATTTTTTAATTACCTTAAAATCCTAAAACTCATCAGAATTCATTTGAACTTCTATAAAAATTGTTTAAAATCACTTGAAGTCTATAAATTTTGTAAAATCTCTTGAAATCCCTTTACTTTTTCTACAATCACTGAAAATCTCTTCAAATTTGCTAAAGTCTCTCAAAATCCTTTAAATTATATTGAAATTTTTTAAATTACCTAAAAAAACGTTTAAAATAATTAAAAATCTTGAAACTCTCGTGTATAATTTTCAAATTCATTAAAAATTCCTTTAAACTATTTGAAATTTTTTTTAATCGCTTTAAATTCTTTGAAATAAGTTGTCAATACGTGAAGAGAAAATCTGGCTTCAGATTTGGAGATAGCGAGAATCTATTTTCGATATAATTACTACCTCTTTTCTATAACCCCATACACATTTCTGCATGAGATCTTTAATCAGAACTTTTATTGAGTGAAGGCTTAGAAGTAGCTTTAGAAGCTTTTCACAATCAATTGACTCGTAACTTAATTTGGAAGTTGAGGTAGAATTTTGAGGAATGAATGGATCAATCAATAACCCATTTCAAACTCACTGATGAGGTCTATATTGCACTGCCATTTGAGAATAGCGGCGTCTATAGACATCAGTTTAAGCTTATAAAGCGTTTTAATTAAAAGGACGCGTTTCCTTTGCCAGTTGTGTTGGTTGACGACAGACGTGTTCGGAAACGATTGTGGAACTAGAGTGGAGGTGAGAGAAGGACGTTTTCAATAAGCATTGATCTCAATAAAGTGGATAGACTGCAATCCAGTCGCACGACCCAGTATCACAGATTTATCTTAGAAGAGCGATTCAGATCCTATATCCTACATCCTACATCCTACATCCTACATTCTACATCCATACATCCTAAATCTTACATCCGAGATCTTGCATTCTATACAAAGCTTACGGTTGGCAATCCTGTCCTGTTTTAGCACCTTCACTCTTATCTTATACTACACCTCAGTTGCCAACAATGTTATTGCAAGATCGCTTTCAGGAGAGGTTTTTGTAAGGAAACCTCTCTTTCTTGATATCACCACCTGGATGGACGATAAAATACTCTGTGATAAGAATTAATGATCCTCTTTTATTGTACCTTCATTTTTTCACTAGGTACCGAATAAAAAAAAAGGCCACAAGTAAACAAAAAGGTTTCTGCATGATTTTCTTGCGTCAAGGAAAGATTTTTTAGAATGCACACATACGTACGCGAAATTCAAAACCGCGAGTTTTAGTATACTATACTGCATAAATGAATTACACGCATCGCGAGCCATCTTGTCCGGAATTGCTACTTTTTTTTATAGTTCTTTTTATTGCTTCTTTTTTACGACATTGGTAAATTCCAGTGGCGCAGCGTACACACTTATATACCTCTCTCTATTCCTCTTGTTGAATTTGTGTATGAGACAAGAAAGTGAGCAATAGTTTTGGAAAAACCTGGGGATTATAAAAATACCAGAGCAAGCGCTCGAAAAGAGGACCCGTTGTAATCATAAAAGATGTATCTGTAAATTTGAACCGTTTTCTCTTATATTTTAATAAAGTACTGTTTAAGTGTAACATTTTTCAGATTTAATTTAAAACCATAATATTTCCCAAGTATTAAATAAAACACCTCTCTAGTTGTTGTTGCGGCACTTTCAAGGCGTATTCGTGTTTATTACCAGCTACCTAGAATTATAAAGATGAAGTTTCACCGTAAAAACTTTTACATCGCGTAAGCTCACACGAGCGAAATTGAAGCTGAGCTTAATATATTTGGTTTTACAGTTTCGGCTCTTTATACACACTAAATCTCAGTTCATTAATTTGATCGCGAAATTGGATCAAAATGCACACAAAATATCTGTTCACTTTTGAAACTTGGGTATTTTAATTAAAATCCATTCAGTAATCACTATTTATTTTCACGACCGAACACAAGATCGTATTATTTAGGAATATTCTATATATCACACATTTCCAGAATTATTGCATCTCGAAATTGGAATGTAAAATTTTAAAGCTATATTCTTCCATGCACAAGTAGGTACATAAATTATACCAACACTCATATAACCTGATACCAGAAAATAATAAGTTTCCCTAAAACCAATTTTGAATCCAAAATCTAAAAAAGAATCTCACTGTTTTTATTGTCCAAACAGCAATAAATTTTTATGAGGAAAAAGAAGGAAGAACAAATTACGCAAAGCATATACATATACATGTATAAAAACATCATTACCATTTTACACCTTTTTCAAACTAACTACACCACTCCATAAAAATATACATATGTATCGTATGCAAAATAAATTTACGACCCTTTAAAAGTCATACTTTGAAGGCAAATCTTTATTACGACATAGAAGTCTATTTTTCATGAGAATATATTTAAAAAAATGAAATCCGTAGAGTATTGTAGATTTATTCCTCTTTAATTTTTAGTACATAATATTTATTTTCAGCATGTAACTAAAAAAAGGAGATAATTTGAGCATATGGATGTTTTTGGTCATCATGATTCTCGCATGGATAGTCGAATAAAAGTGAGAGCCTGAGGCAGGCAATAATGCAAGAACGTATATTTCAAGAGGGGGTACTTCAGAATTCTGACATTAAAAATGGAAAAAGTGACATCTGCGCGAATCATTTAAGAGATTCGTGATCGTTGCGTGTCCGAACAAGTCGTTCCCACGGAGCCCTTGTATCCTTAGGCGCCAATGGCTTCACCCGTTATTATCGATAATGACAGGTTGGCCAGTGACGATACTACCGATACCGTTCATTTCATTGGTAGTGACCAGAGGCCTCCAACGATTGACATTGCAATGACCCCTTTGGCTTTCTATAACACATCACAAGGGCAAGTTTTGTACCTTGTCCCCTCAACCAGAAAGCTAGATTCAACCCCTTATCCTGATTTACGACAAAAAATAAGTATCAGCTTTGCTTTTATGTAGCAGTTCTCTGAAAGCAGATTAAATTACTCGAGAAATTTTAAGATTACGACCATCGCATTTTATTATAATTCTGTTATGTTAGAAAAGTGCCTTCTCTCACAAATTGCAGCATCATGAAATAAATAATAATGTAAGTATGGAATTATCGAGCCATTCATATTTTAAGTGGATTGAAGATTCAGAAGTCTAGCCTGACAAATTTTTTTACACTTATTCGAAGAAAATAGTTTTTAAAAAATGTTAAATTTCCCCAAAATAAAAAATTTTGATTTATTTACTAGCAGAAATTTTAAGGAGCCTCGAAGGATTTTAAAGAGTTTTCACAACATTTCAAGGGATTTGTAAAAGAGTTTGAAAGTATTTTGGGATTTCAACACATTTTGAACAAATTCAAGAGATTTAATTCAAATCTTTTTGAATCTCTTTAAATTTTTCAAAAGCGCTCAAAATATCTTATTTTAAAGGGGTTTATGCAATCTTAAGAGATTTTTAATGCTGTGAAATTTTGAGGACTTCGAAGAGGTTTCTCGGAATTTTAAGGAATTTTTAAGAACCTTAAGGAATTTCAAAAGTTTTTGTGAAACTTTAAAGGATTTCAGGGAATTTTATGAGATACCTAATAATTTGAAGGGAGGAATTTTAATTGTTTTGAAATTTCGGAGAATTTCAAAAAATTTCTGGGAGTTTTAAAGAATTTCGAAGGATTTTAAACGTTGACGTGGGATTTCGAGGAATTCTAATAGGTTTCTAGGAATTTAAAGAGATTTCAAAGAATCTTAAGGAATTTCGAAGGCTTTCGTGCAATTTTAAATGATTTCATGGAATTTCATGAGATTCCTAATAATTGAAGAGATATCAAGATATTTTTTTGATTGTTCTAAAATATTTTCTACCGATTGTAAATGTTGACATGTAATTTTTAGAAATTTGAAACAGTTTCTAGGAATTTTAAGAGAGTTAGAAAGAGTTGTGACAACTCTTTCAAAAATCCCTCTAAATCCCTAAAATCAATCAAAATCTCTTGAAATTGCTTTAAATCACCTAAAACCTTTTTGCAATCCTTTAAAGTCTCTTTAAAATTCCTTTAAATTCTATGAAATCTTTTAAAATCTCGGGCAATGCCTGATAAATTTCTGCTATCTTTGTTAGTCTAGAAAATACTAATCAGAGTTCTATCTGGTGCTGGTAAGGAATGACTTGCCTTGACAAATCTATCTGTATCTAGTGGGGGCCAGACTGGAAAAGGAAAAACTATCCTGGGGCCTATTTGAATTCTTTCTAGTAGGGCCCACTAGTTTCAAATGTTAATTACTGCTTGAAGGTAAGTAAAATATAAAAATACCTCCAAAGAATACAATTTGCATGCGAAGGATTGGTTTTAGAGCCGAAGATAAATCAAGGGAGCATCAGGATCAATTTATCTCCTCTCTATACTTATCGGATTTCTTCCGCGTTATCGGATTTTCCGATCATCGAATAGCTCTTCAGTCCGGTCAATTGTTTGAAAGAACGAAATTCAGGATATATAGTACAATATATAAGCCATATATCGGTTCAACGTCCTTCGACAGATGCCGATAATTACTCGCGCCCTGCTGTTATAACGTGTACAGTCTGCCGGTCTTACCTGAGGCGGAGACACTTAAGGTATACCAGCGATTACTACGCATAAAGAAATAACTTCGCGATGAGTGTGTCAGATAAATTTTTGCCGATAAACCCAGGATTGAAAAAAGAAGAAGGGAATTACAGTCGATGACAAACTACCTCGGGAGAAATATTTTAATTATCAATTTAAGCATACAGTCCTTGTCGAAAGTTTACCACTTTGGAAATTATTAATATGATCCCGCCTCGATTTTATTTATTTCATTCGGGACCAAAGTTCTCAAAAGGCGTTTTGCTTTCTCTCCTTGCTTGCTGATTCACGAAACAAATATTATATTTTCCTACTCAGAAGATTTCAAATTGAAAATTAGCGATAGTATGAGAATATATTTATTCATATGTCTATTTATACCTATGTGATGAGCGATTTGAGCTGAAAAAAAATTTCTAAGTTTTTAAATATTTTTACTGTTATAATGCTTTATGACTTTTAACTTTAAATTTGAGCCCTAACCGATACCACAACTTGATAACTACTACGAGCAGCAAGCACGGTTCATGACATCGTTTTGAGATAAATGTTGCAGAATATATAGCAATGTCGACTGTTATCAAAACAGAAGCATGCACTGCGTGTGCCTATCAACCACATACTGTAATAAATATACAATATACATATGGTATATTTACTCGTTGACATCATTGTACAAGATATTTAAATTAAGATTTTCATTATCTTTATTTATAATTGTATATTCACAATGATATTTCCAATTAGCAATATTTCCTGCAACTTTATAACACAATTTTCCACGAAAATCTCTCATGAACATTTCCTAAACCTTCCTTGGGAATGTGCCTTGTTATGCGGGAATTTACCTACTTCCGAGAACCTTCCTGAAGCATTTTTTGGAATGCTTCGAATTTCCATTGGAATATTCCAGGAAAAGAAAATTTCTAATATTTCATCCGATTAATTATCTCAGTAATTTTTTGTTTTAGTATAACTACAATAAAAAATAAATCATATTTTAATTTACGTCTAACGAATAATAAACAGGATACACGATAAGCAGCTTCCGGAATATGCGTTTTGCCTTAACAAACTTGTAAGAGGAATGGTAAACAGTTATTGTTAAGGGTAATTAGAAATGAGCTAATTAAAAATGGAAATAAATATTCCTGCTTGACATATCAAGCTTTATTTAGATGATATCGTTCATTACTACAGAGTGCGTAAAACCCCAGATAAATCAAAGGAACTTATTTTGTCTTTTACGAGGTAAAAGTTCAAAGTTATATAATTATAAATAATATCTTCGTAATGAAAATCAATATGGGTGATAGCAGCTGACTGATTATGAAATTGAGGACCTTCGTTTGTGCATTTTATGCAGATAAGATGGTCTCACCTGCCTTCCCTGAGGCAGCTTCCAAAATTGACCTCCCACACTCCTTTAAGCCAAGAGAAAGGCAGCTGATGTTCCAGATTACACCGTTTTAACGAAAATTGTATAGATTATAGTCTCAAGATCCTTCATTCAGGGCTTTAGTTTCCAGCTGATGGCATTATTTCCTCTATTTATTACCTGTAGGAATCAAACTTTTAATGTATCGAAAGTTTTAATGATTTTTTTATTACATCTGTATTGAATACATCGATTGAAACTCGAGACAAAATTGCACAAAAATAAAATATAAAATAGCATTCATGTTATATATTTGTTCTCAATACATATAAATTTAATAGTGTTATGCTTTTTTTACAAGAAATGTACTACTGTACATTCATTCGAGTTTATTTTTGAGATAAGCAAGGAAGAAAAAGAGTAGGAGGGCAAAGTAGAAAGAATGAAAGTAATGGAATAAAGGGAAACGTCAGCGCATTTTTCCAGAAGAAAGATAACATTGATTTGCCAGAGACAAGGAACTTTCTTAATGAAGTTTTCTTTTCCAGACAGAATGTGAGCCACCTGAACTGTGCATAGGCTGAGAAAAATGTTTCAATGAGATAGTGTAAGGTACAAAAGGGTTTGTCGTGAAAAGTAAAAGAGGAAATGCAATAGTAAAGAAAGAAAGATATTATCAATTACCTGAAGTATTAATAAAAAAAAATGACGTCAGAGAGTAATCCTAAGAGTCAAAGTTAATAATTCAGTCTTTTCACATATCCAAGAGAATTTTTCTTTCGTGGACCAAATTGAAAGATATTTCTCTGATTGTGAGTAGAAAAAGTACGTGGACGCATTACTAGATAGACCCTAATATAAAATAACAAAGAATGGAAATAGAAAGTGAAGAGAGCCTTAAGGACAACACAAACGTCTGATACAAATATGTATCAAGGGAGGAGATGGCTACGTGCCAGGTTTCATACACGCAGAGGTCATTCAGCATTCGAAAGATCTAGCTTGTCGACTCTTATGCTCGCTTATTCCAGACTTCAAGGACCAACCATCCAAAGATTCTAAAAGATCCAAACCCTTGGTCACTTTCAACGTTCTTTTCGAGTTATTGCTTATTCTGTACAGTAAGAAATATTTCCAGAAAACATCAATAGACTGGATCCGCTTCCAATTACTCAGTATTCCTTCAGAAAAATATCAAGATATAACCGTTTCGATCTATGGTAGTTCATCCCTATTCAGGCAAAAGATGAAATTTTATTTTAATTTTAAAAAGTTGCAATTCACCTGTAAAGTGTTTTCGTTAAAACTAATATTTTGGTGACCTAAAATTGCCCCACGGATTTATAAAGATGTTTTAAAAATGTTTCCAAAATATATATTTTGAACGAATTTAAAAGATTTAAATACATTTTAAGTGATCCTGCAAATCTATTGGAACTTTAAAAAAATTTTTTAAATAGAAGCATTCTGAATTTCTTAAAATTGTTTAAAATATATTAAAATCTCTTGTTTTTTTAAATTGATTAAAATCAATTAAAATGTATTTAAATCTCTTGAACTCGCATGAAATCGTGCGCGATTTTTTTTTCAAAAGCGAATCAGGTTAAAAACTGTGTGAAATAATGTATGTATTTACAATCACTTTTTTTACAGAGAAATTTCAAGAGGGGTTGCTAGTAATTTTAAGAGATTTTGACAATTTCTAGGATATTTTGGGGAATTTTAAATGAGATAAGAATTCTATATTTTAGGAATTTTAAGAAATTTCAATGAAAGGCTTTCGTGGAATTTAAAGGAAATTTAAATAACTTTAAAATGTTTCTAGGCATAATAAGGAATTTTAAATATTGTCCTGAAATGTCGAGAAATTTCAAAAGATTTCAAAAGGTTTCTACAAATTTTAAGGGATTTCAAATGTTGTTGTGAAATTTCGAGGAGATTTCTAAAATTTTCGTGAATCTTTAAAGGACACTTCATGGAATTTTATGAAATTTCTAATAATTTGAAGGGATATCAAGATATTTTTCTGATTAAGGTATTTTGATTTTAAATGTTTTCGTAGAATTTCGAGGAATTTCAAAAGATTTCTACTAGTTTTAAGGAATTTTGAGAGATTTTAAATGTTGTGAAATTTCGAATAATTTTAATAGGTTTCTAGAAATGTTAAGAGTTTTCTAAAAGGATTTCTAAAAGAAATTTTAAGAACTTTCTGTAGGTATTTAGGCATTTTGAGAGATTCTGACGAATTTTTCACATGAACTTCAAGAGAGTTATGTTTTTGAAGGTTTTGTTTTCCTTCTTACAACTTCAAGTTTCAAAAACTAATCAGGGTTTACAACAACAATGTGTACGAACTTTTCGAGAACATTCCCTTACACCACTTTTTCAAGATAGAATATTGTAGGATAATTAAATTCTTAAGGATTATGAAGAACAATTTAGAAGTCTTTTATAACAAAAGAGTTTGTTATACTCTTTCTTTTTTGAAAAAATAACAAGCATCAGGATAAAAAAGCAGAACAGCAATAAAGTTTCTTATTAAAATTTCGCTACTGCTCTGTGAAAAGCTTATGGGGCGTAGTGAAAGAAGAGGGTGCAGAATATGTGGACGCCATTGTCCACTGGCACCGTTATTCAACCTCCTCTTATACGTTTCAACTGCACCCAAGAAGTTTTGAAAATATTACACACGGGCTTGCTGACTCCAATATATAATGTAGATACTCTGATATGTGCTTTTATTTAAAACACTAAAGTATTCTGTTGCAGAAAGCATCTACAATAAGCCAATTAATAAAACCAATGATATTTCAATGAAGAAACAGAGAACTCTATAGGAAAAATAAGCACAAAGACTCAAAAGAAATATATAAAAAATTAACTAATAACAATATATATTATTATCCCAGGAAATGTATACTTACTTTGTTAAGCTTAGCGCCATTTATAGCAAATAACTGAAAAAGTATTTCTTAATCCTTTTGTATGGCTGGATCGAAGAAGAAAAGAGGAGAAATTGAAGGGAATGGAAAAGACTTTCGGAAGCAGAATGTGTCTAGTATCGTCTGTGGCAAGAAAGGAAGTGGCTTAAAATATATGGCGAAATAAGAAGCTGGCGGTCCAGCAATTTATTTCCTATTACTTAGCTGATGGTGTCAGCTAGGCCTTGAAACAGACTAAGGGTCTTCCGAGGAAGAAAAGTGGACAAAAGAGGAATATGTGTATATTAAGTCCAGTTTTCAGAAGGAAATCGATAATTTCATTACGAATCGAGAGGTTTATGTACGTAATAAAGATTCTGTAAAATATGAAAATTAATTTGCCCTAGCATATTTGAACGTAAAATTCCCCGCTCTATCGATTGCCGATGTAAAAAAAGAGGATTTCCATTTTAAAGAAAAATTTACCTTGAAAAAACCTTGAAGGTAATCTTCAAAGTCAAAATAAACTGAATTCTGAGGAAACATAGAATATAGAACTGTACTGTTTAGTGTTATGTAAAAAAAGTAATGATAACGGAAATCATGAAAATAATTGCTGAATTCTAGAAGAAGGGCAATGAAGAAATTGCAACTTTGTAAAACTAAAGTTGCGAGTTTAAAGCCTGGAAATCGAGAGTAGTCCTTGAGTTCAGTATGTATGTGAAACGTGGAAGTTGTCTGTTATCAAGATAATGGGGATGGAAAGCAGGAAGACCGGTGATGGTCTCTCTATAGGAAGAGAAAGGAGAGTTCCGATGTGAAGAAAGAGATTGAAGAAGGAAAGAAAGGAACGAGTGCAACGCGATGAGAAGATAGAAGTGGTGTTGAGACAAGCACGTAGAGTAATGAATCGCTCCCTAGACATGTTACCCCTGCCAACGACTGCATCAGGGATATCCCCATCATATAAACTCCTTCGTCCAATTCAGCCGTTGGCACCATATATATAGCTTCCGCTTATTACAAGCCGTCATTTTCCAAACAGACACATTATATTATATGTTTGTACAATTGATAATATATTGCACACTAATTACCACGATCCAATTTAATTTAAGCTTTAATTATTCTTCAAATTTGTATAAGATAAACTGTGCCACATGACTTATTCATCTTATATTTTTTTATTCGTCTTGGGAATATTTTAGACATTTTATTCTTAATGAAACTGTAATGGAAAGTTAAATAAAGGTTTATCATCCGAGAAATCTTCAGATTTTACAAACTTTACGATGTGTACGTTTTTACGTGTAAAACTGTGTCAAAAATATATAGAATATGCATTACAAATGTTAAGTCTTAAATAGGCTCTTTTAATTCATTATTTACTAAATTCCATTATGAAATAGGCTGGAAATATTTTTTAATAAAATTATTTAATAAAATATTATCAAAATAAAATCATATCATAAAATGGCGTGTCTCTCAATAGGAATACGAAATTTAATTAATTATTGAGATTCGTTGAACAAGTATATATGTATATTTGATTGAATATTATATTCGTTTTATTTTCGAAAATCTGAAGATAGGTAGAGTAGGAAATATTCGTGTCCAGAAATTCATATGTCTTCTGAAGTTTCAATTGTATTTTTTAGCCTTAAAATGTGAATTTAGCATTTGTTTGTTCGTAATTGGTATCATAAGACTATACATATACTACTAACAAAATCAAAATATACGACATAAACAGGACAATAAAAGTATATAATTTGAAATTCTCATTAGAGTCCTGTACTTGTATTCTAAGTGTATTGGATTTTTTAAATCATTTTTTTAAACTTAATAGTCTTTAATTATACTAACTAGTTACAATAACCTTTTACAGATAATTTACACTTACAAAAAAGGTCTTCCAGATGTCCCTCGCCGATTTTATTTATCCCGATATATGTTCTAGTACTCGAAAAACTAAGCGACATGTATTTTTTTTTATGTGTGGAACAACCATTTTAAGGTGGTGAAACAACCCCTCCATTTTTTTGTTGTTGAGAAAATAGGAGTTTGATTGAAATAAATTTAGTTTTTATACAAAAAACTATACACAATCGATACTTCAAACCCCTATCTTTATTTTTTTTATGGTTTCACGCCCTTAAAGTGTTTTTCCGCCTATAAAAAAAATACGTCTCCTTGTTAGTCATTACTATCTAAAAATTGAAAGTATCTAATTTGTGTCACGTCTCCTTTGTGTCCACCATTTTTTTTTCTAGGTCTGAAATGTTTTGTATCGAAATATTAGAATTACGAAATTATCCACAAAATTGAATTGACCTAGTTTTCCTTTATTCGAGTTTTAAAAGCTTCGGTTTCAAACTTGTTCAACTATAAATAAATTAAACCAGAGTCATTCTCAGCGGAACATTTTTTTATTCAAGTATGGCAGGTATACAATTTTCATATTTAAATTGTTTTTTTTAATGCATCTATAGATTACTTACTGCTACTTATTCATTTATTAAGGAGTTACCAGTTAATTTACTTTGTGCTTGTTACTAATGGATTTAGTAACTTTT
>JAUESI010000033.1:6394291-6408591 GCA_032275145.1 Synergus laeviventris | reverse complement strand
ATTTACAGATTATTATACAAGCTAGTTTAGGCGGTAGTCCAGACCTAGAAATTTTTGGGCCTACTCTAGTCTATTCAATAGCCCGAACGACTAAATTGTCGAGGTCTTGTATTTGGAACCAACTCGAGCACAAAATCACCTTCGCGGACATGTGTTATGTTAGTAACGGGATTGTGCAGTATAGTAATCGGTGCAATTCCGTGAGCTGTATAAGTCTGGCCATTTGATAATGGAATTACAGTACCCTGTCGTTGAATTGGCAGATGCCTTACATCATATGTCAATTGAGTTCTCGATCTTCTGTCATTATTTCTACTCTGTAACGAACCCAATTCTGTAAGAAGAGAATGAAGATTTTTTAGAAATTTGAATAATTATATATATATATATATGGTAAATATTTATCCGTAATTTTACAGAATTATTTAAGTATAAATTAAAATCGATAAAAATAAAAATTTTCATTTGGATTGAAAGTTTTTCGAACATACAGAAGGTAAAACTTTAACGTTTGAAATTAAATAATATTTTATTTGAAGTCTTGAAATCCATTAAAAAATGTCATCAACATTTTGAGAATATGCAATATTATATGTTATTATACTTACGAATGGAATTAAAGAACACCGCAAATGCCAAGAATAGAGTACAAATAATGATCTTCATTTTTTCAGATTTTTTAATACTTTTTTTTACACTGAATGTTGATTATCCG
Source organism: Synergus laeviventris (assembly GCA_032275145.1). NCBI lineage: Eukaryota > Metazoa > Arthropoda > Insecta > Hymenoptera > Cynipidae > Synergus > Synergus laeviventris. The sequence goes on along the minus strand of JAUESI010000033.1, from coordinate 6,407,876 downwards.
AATGTTTAAAAATATTTATGCGATTTTCTATCCACGAATTGCTTTATATAAGATAAAGGAAGACACTTGTTATAGCGGTTATCTGGTATATGAACATAATTTAGATTTGTCATCCATAAAATATTCAGATTCCTCAATCTTTACAATGTGTGGATTTCGTATCAGAGACAGAAACTTTTTAGCAGAAAGTTGGGCAATGTTGAGTGTTTTTATTTTTATTCTAATCAGTTTTCATAGCCTTGAATTTAAAATTATTCAGTTTAGAATCATTCGAGTCTTAAAAAACTCGGTTTAAGACTGGATTTCATTTGAATGTGGGCGGTGGGCCCCTGGAGGAGCACCACCTGGCGCTGAGGCTATTACTCATATGTGTTTTCAGGACAGCCCTTTAAACCGGGCACCTTCATCGAGTTAGACCTCGATCTTGTTGTTATTTTTGGGAATTGTAGCTCTCACGGAGCCAGGCATACCCCTTGGAAGCATGCCCCGAAGCGGCCCGCTTTATGAGCCGTCGAGTCTTGCCCCTATGTCGGGTAGGGTAGGGCAGGTGAAGCGATCCGCTTGAGGTCACCCGGGTTAGGCGCCCATATCCAGAGCACTGCCCTGGTGTGTATTTTTAATCCGAGGTGCAATCTCATCACTCGAAACCTAGCAGCGACTCCCGAACGATAGGCCACTCGACATGTAGCCTTTTCGCCAGAAGTCCTCCGGTCCATTTCGAGTCTCTCAAAATCGCCCAACAGCCCACAAGCAACGAGCCCCTCGATATAGGGCCATTAGCATGGGGTCATCAGACTCTTCTGAGGGGACCTACAGTTTAAGGTGGGTTCCGAACCACCAAGGCCACAGTATTGGGATCTAAAATCATAACGTCAGAAGTGGAGAGGTAAACAAGATGGCCGGCGACAGCGGGGTCACTTTGCAACTGATACATGTGTTGTTAGTGCTTTTTAAGCGTTTTAGCGTTCAGTATGTCAAAAATAACACTCAGTATTGCTGAAATTTGTCGGTTTACATTATCCACTTTTTTATGTAGAAGTTTTGTGAATGAAGAAAACTAGGTTTTGCACATTGGAATGATTTTGAAACTTTGAAGTTAGGTTGAACTGTCACAACAAACCCAACTTTATTTCGTCAAACTTCAAGTATTTTCCTTCTTTTCTTATTTGAAGTATAATTTTTTTTAGATTGAATGTTGTCAAATTTTAATCAATATTATTAAATCGTATTAAATCATATTAAAATTGTATTAACCTAACTCCTGGGAGTTTGCAAGTCTTGCTTTCCGAGAGCAAAATCTTTTGCTTTAGGTTTTTCTAAGATTGAATTTCGTTCCTAGATCGTACATTTCTGTATTACCGGTCATTTTTTTTTAATTGATAATTTAAATCACAACACATTTAATAAAAATATTTATATTTCACTCGGATGAATGGCACACAGCCTTTGAAAACAGACTCTGTTATTTTAGTGTCGCATTTAGCCACCAGATGGTGTATCGCTGTATTTCAGATCCCAATAAGTATATAGTCACTGATAGCTCTGGTTTAAAACCTATTCAGCTATAAATAAACTAAATCAGAGTAATTTTCAGTGAAAAATGTTTTTATTTAAGTACAGTAGGCTTAGAATTTTCGCATTTAAAATGTGTTTTTAATTTGGATGCAGATTACCAAATGGTCTAGATGATATTCCAGACCCAGAACTTTCTAGGCCTCCTCTCACGTTTTCTCGATTCGCACCACGACTAAATTGTCGAGGAGTTAAATTTGGAGCCAATTGGATCACAAAATTACCTTCGCGTACATGTGCTATAGAAGTTTTGGAATTGTACAGTATAACAATCGGTCCAGTTCCATGTGCTTTATAAGACATGCCATTCGCTAATGAAATTATAGTACCCGGTAATTGGGTTGGCAAATTTCTTGAAGTATATGTCGGTACTTCGATTTTTGATCCTGGAGCAGGATTAAAAGGTCTTTTCAATTCGTTTCCGATTTGTGAACTCAATTCTGTAACAAGAGAATGGAGACTATGTAAGACTTAGAATAATAAATCAATATATATTCATCCAAACAATATTTAAAGAATAGATAAGGTCATGTGGAAATATTTAAAAGTGTCCAAAAGAAATCGAACTGCAAATGTTTAAATTAGTTTTCATCTTCGAATTGTCACCAAATCACTCAAGCGTTTAAAAATGTATTCAAGTATAAATTAAAATCGATAAAAATAAAAAAAATTTTAACGTTTGAAATTAAACGATATTTTATTAGATCCTTTGAAATTCATTTAGGATATTATTCACCTTTTTAGAAAATGTAATATTATATTATACTTACGAATAGAATCAAATAAAATCACGAATGTGAAGAATAGACTGCAAATAATGATCTTCATCTTTTTGAAAATTGAAAAATGATTTTTAAAAGTTTTTTCAACACTGATATTGAATGTTTGAATATTTTTAAGGTTTTATATGGTTCACTAACTAAGATCTGATTTATATCAGATATCGGAAGGAAATTGTTATCACTTTATTTGTCGTAATATTTAAATATTAGTGAGACTAATCTCCTACAAGTTATTTAGATTTCTTAAACTTTACAATGTGTGGTTTCGTATTAGACCGTTGATGAAAACTGGACGGTTTTCGTATTTTTCCATATGCGTTCTCAATGGGCGCAAACGTTTGTGGGAGAGGGAGATTTTACCGTCCACGGCTGTATATGTAAAAGTATAATTTCGCAGCCTCAAATATCATTAACGGCCTTCTTTTTTTAACCTCCAAAAGCCTATGACGTTGCTTAAATTCTGAGGCGTGACACAAGCCGTGACACAATATACTATCAGTAAGAAGTTGCACAATTTTTAGTGCTTGTTTTTTGTCTATCCAGTTTTTATTGTCATAAATTAAAAACTTTTCAGGTCAACTTTATTTCGGCTTAAGACTTGTTTAACTATAAATAAATTAAACTATAGTAATTCTTAGTGAAGCATGATTTTATTCAAGAATGATTGTATTTTTAAGTTTTCATTTTTAAGTTGTTCTTTTTAATAGATCACAGATTACATGATGATGGTCTAGGTGGTAGTCAAGACGTAGAAAATTTTGGGTCTACTCCAGTCAATTAAATAGCCCACATGACTAAATTGTCGAAGTTTTTAATTTGGAGACAATTCGAGCACATGATCACCCTCGCGTACATGTGTTATATTAGTAGCACAATTGTACAATATAGTAATCGGCCCAGTTCCATGTGCTGTATAAGACTGGCCATTCTGTAATGAAATTACAGTACCTGCTCTTTGGATTGGCAAATATCTTCTTCTCACTGTATTTGCGTTATGAAAACCCAATTCTGTAAGAAGCGAACGGAGATTTTGTATTTTTCCATGGTTGAACTCAGCAAACAAAGTCTTTCATATTTTCTTCAGTAATTTTCAGTGTTAGAATAAAATGATTAAAAAATTTCCAAAAATAAGAAAAGATTGAACTGCAATTATTTAAATTGAATTGAATTGATAATTTTACATATTCAAGTAAGTAAGTAAAGCTTTAGTTTCACGTTATGGAAGATATTAATTTTCATATTTAAATTGTGTTTTTCAGGGATCTATAGATTACCATGTGTAGAAAGTGTTGGGACTACTCTGCCCATTAGATTCCTCCAGCGACTAGATTGGTGAGCATTTCTGGAATTTGCAGACAATTCCAGCATAGAATCACCCTCATGTACTTGCGTTATATTAGTAGCGGAATTGTACAGTATAGTAATAGGTCCAGTTCCCAATGCTGTATAAGACAGGTTGCCATTTCGTAATGGAATTATAGTACCTGCTCGTTGGACTGGCAGATGTCTTGTATTAAGTGTCGATGGACTACTTGATTGATGATTAGGATTATCAAATCCCGCTACATTATTGACTTGTGAACTCAATTCTGTAAGAAATTAAAGAATGGAGATTTTGCAGAACTCTGAATAACAAATCAATATATATTCATCCAAACAAGATTTAAAGAATAGACAACTCCATGTAGAAAGATGAAAAAAGTACCAAAAAAATCAAACTGCAAACGTTGAAATTAATTTTAATCTTCGAATTACTACCATATCACTAAAGCGTTTACAAATTTGTTTAAGTATAAAATAAAATCAATATACAAATTGAAATTTTCATTTGAATTTGACTAAAAATTAATAGCCTTACATTTTGAGAGGTAACTATCGTCTGATTAACTTTTCTGAAATTTATCGTGCAAAAGGTGATCGGTTGTGTTAATTTTGTATATGTTTTTTTATATTTTACAGTATGGCTCTTCGTTTAGTTGGGTTTACTATTTGGCATATCCATACACATGACGGGTTTGGCGAGCCGAGACAGAGATGAGTGTGATCAGCATGATCGTCCTGGGATTGGGAAACTCCCTAAAAATGATCCAAGCTGGATCTCACGATCTCAAGGCGTGCAATATAATCCAGTGTCAACTCTCTCACAATCTAAACGTCTCCGTAGACGTATATTGTTATCAAAGATCTTTAGTTCGTTTATTTATTTTTTACGCGTGTTACACTTATCTTCGCCCATTGTGAAGTTGTGTGTATGTAATGTATGTTGATTAATTCGTATTTACTATATATTTTATGAATTTTATTTTGCTCGAAATTTTTATTGTATTTTTCTCATGTGATTTCAATTTATAACGGATCCTCTGATTTCTTGAATTTGACATTGCTCATTGCTCAGAGGACATGTTTATTTTCTGTACCATAGACATGATTTCTTCTATTGCTTTTCTCAATCTATCCTGACGAAATTTATTAGACTATTTTCATTTAAAAATATTATTTCTATACAAAATTTCCAATAAAATTATTAAACTTTGTCTTCATAAACACAAATGTACCAGTCGTGGATTTAGTAGTTTTACTTATTAATTGAATTATTCACAATTAAATTGTTCTTCGAACAACAGAAATGTTAAAATAATTAGTATAAATAACTAAGTTATTTTTGTCATATTATTTAGCTTTCATATTTTATTTAACAGATTTTAGATGATTTTCAAATATATCAAAGTATTATAAAGAATTTTCAGTTATTATATGTGATTTTAATGGAGTTTGTCGACTTTTGAAATGTTTCATGGAATTTCATTAAGGTATATTAGAATATTTTTATGATTTTAAAAAAATCTTATGGAATTTTAAGATATTTTTGAAGAATTACAATGAATTAAAAATTTTGTTGTGGGGGATTTTAAAGGGATTTTAACGAACTTTAGGTGATTCGAAAGTGACTCATGGAATTTAAATCGATTTATAAAGATTGTTGTGACTTTTAAAAGGTTTTGTGAAATTTTTAGGGATCTAAAAATTTTTAAGATATTTCAATGAATAGTGTTACTTATTCATTTATTAATAAGGAGTTGCCAATTAATTTAGTTTGTGCTTGTTACTAATGGATTTACTAACTAACTTTTTAATAAATTATAGCAAACGACTTGAACTGCCTTGAAATCCGTTAAAAAATATTATCCACACTTTGAGAGTATGCAATATATTATAATACTTACGAATATTAATGAAGAAAACCCCAAATGCGAAAAGTAGACTGCAAATAATGACCTTCATCTTTTAGAACATTGAGAACAGATCATTTAGAAGTTTTTCTAACACTTCACTCTTTACACACCATTAATATGTTCAAAGCCTTTCTGTATTTTACTCCTCAGAAAACCTTTGACGTAACTTGTTAGGTTTGTGACTCAGTAAGAAGTTACACAATCTTTAGTGCTTTTCTTTATCTAGTCAGTTTTCATTGTCTTCAAATAAAAATTATTCAGTTTTAATTTAATTGAGTTTTTAAAAACTTGGAGTAAAACTTATTCAGTTATAAATTAATTAAACCAAAGTAATTCTTAGCGAAGCATGTTTTTATTCAAGGATGGATTTATAGATTATTATACAAGCTAGTTTATGTGGTAGTCCAGACCTAGAAATTTCTAGACCTACTGTATTTTATTCAATTGCCCACACGACTAAATTGTCGAGGTCTTGAATTTGGAATCAATTTGAACACAAAATCACCCTCGCGGACATTATCAACATTTATACGTATTACATATATTATACTTACGAATGGAATTAAATAAAACCGTGAATTTAAAGAAAAAGAGTGCAAATAACGATCATTCGAGTTTTATAAGACTCGGTTTAAAACTCGGTTTATCTAATCTATTCGACATATTAAGAGTTCTATATATATTTAATTTTTGTTCAATGCATCATTCCAATATATTATATTAACCTTTAATTTTTTTAAAACTCTACATTTATTTTTTCACTCCACATATAACTATTAAAATCAAAATATTCGCTTAGACTATTATAATAATTGTCAAGTTTACAACTTTAAATAATTAGTTTCTTTATTATTTATTAACATTTCTTTCATTGTTATTTCAGCACTTTATAAATAACTATATTAAATGAAAAAAAATAATTTCTATTACGATGATTATTTGCTGGAATATAAAATAAATATAATACATCACACTTTAATAATATAAAATTTATGTATTAGGTAATAATGTTTTTTAGTTAAAGAAATCACTTTCGTTCATGTTATTATTTTCGAGAATAATGACTTCATCAATTTTTATCTACAGAGCGTGATAAAAATTATACTGACGTTCGCATGATTCTAAACTGTCATGAAGTTTGTCTACATGATTAATCAACGTTAAATATGACTCCAATTTGTTGGGAATTATCCTCATTGAGTTGCTTGAGCAAATATTTAATGATGTAAAAGAGAATAGAAAAAAACAAGTAATAACATTTTTTGAAAATGGGCTATAATATTTTTTCAACGTAGGAAAAGACTTTGAAAGAGTTACATATAGTTTTTAATTTTTTAATTTTAAGATAATGAACTTTGAGTATGAGTCACAGACTAGTAATTTATGTCTGTGATGTGCCTGAGCAAGAATTCAAATTATTTTGGACTAAGTGAGTATTTATTTGAACATAAATTTGGATTCAAGTAAACTTGAAGTTGCCATTGAAAGATTCAGATTAAAAAAATACCTAGGAATTTTTCACGACTTTCTCAACATAATCCAGGAAAGAAGAAAAAGTTAGCTTCATCTAGGGTTACATAACTTTCTCAGCGAATCGCAGCCGTTAATTCTTGAGGATCAAGGGTCACAAAAGCACGCTTTATCGGTGGGAAAGTTCTGAAAAGTTAGATGCAAGCTCTATAAGTATCGCACTTAACTTACGTGGTATTTTTTACGCTCTTTTTTTTCATTTTTAGGTCAGAAAGCGTCTATAGTAATAATTGTACATTATTAAATACATTATATATATTTATACTCAATTTTTATAACATTTAATTGTGCTTTGATTAAATTGGTCATATATGCGTCACGTCTATAGAGAACTAAACCCTTTCGTAACAACAGGGCTGTCGATAATTTCAACAGTATTTATTGTACCAATTCAAGCGCGAAACAAATTTCATTTAAAGTTTTATTTGGTGCACCTATCAGTAATGACGTTTACGAACGTGGTGAAATTTCAGAACAAGTCTTGCATCAATCACAATGAACTTGGTTAAAATTTTCCGCCTAAAAACTTCACTTCAAATGTAAATGCTTTCAATAATCACAGTGGTGTTTTAAATTCTGCCATCAATATTGAATATATTAAATATTAACATATATGTAATTTACATAAAACTAAAATATTTAACACATATATATTTTAAAATTTAACATATTTAACACACTTGTACAAAATTTTAACCAAAATATACTTGCCAAAATTTCATTGTAATATTTCTAATTTGAGAAACTATAACTGATCATATAAAAGTTCTGGGAAGTTTCCCAAGTTCCCCTTCATAAAGATACGGTAAACAAATATTTAAAAATATTTTTATTACATCCAGCATAATCTAGGTTTCAATCTTTAAGAAAAACTAATGTTATACTGAACTTATATAGCATGTTCTAGAGTAATACACGAATGATTATACGTAACTATCTGCTCCAAGTACATGTTATTACTCACGTACTTATAATCCACACGTTTCGCAGCTGCCTTTCAAATAAATAGAAGCTGGGTGAACAGTTATTATATTCTAATTTGGACATAACTGCATATGTATTATTATTACTTACGTATGGACAGCATAAATTTTAATCTTACTATGTACTCTAGAAAAGTTCTCCTATACCATAGATGCGTGCGGTGCGAAGAAAATGTTCGGGTCTGCCGCAAAATTGCATATTTCCATATGAAGGAAGCCAAACGCGAAACTGAAGATGTATAATTTTCTAAGCGTTATCGCCACCGTCATCACAGACGAGGGAAATTTATTCCAAGAAAATCTATTCTTCGTTGTCAGGATTGCAGAGCCTATAAGGGTTCTTTATATATCCTATCATTAAGGATATTTTCCTTTCTTATTACAAAGTATTATACTTTCACACCGCAGTTTTGCAAATAAATATAGAGCATTTCAATGAATGAGACATTAAAACTTCTTCAAAGCCATGAAATTTGAAAATCACTTTATCAATGAATAGCTTCCTTAAAAAATAAAAAAAAAAATACATCAATATCTCAACAATAAATACCCTTCATAAAAAACGAAGTTTATTTTTGATATAGTTTATGTCTGACAGGTAGCGGTGTACAAAATATTGAAATAGCGCTTGTGGGCTCACTTCTGTGCTTGCAACATTGAATTGAAACACATTGCAGCTCAGAGACGAGCTTTATTTCAAGAAGGCTTTAACTTCCATCTTATTTTCTGACATTTCGAGTACAGACATTCGGGATTTATCGAAACTAACAATATGACTTTGCCAAGGACTTATAGGTCTGGAATACAAAGTTGAAAACTTTAACTCTCTCTTGACATAAATTGAAATCGACCCATTCATAAGAATATCAGAATCAGACTCACATTTACATACATCAAATAAAAAAATCTTTATCTCTGAAAATTAATGATTTAACTCTTATAAAAGAACTTTAATGAAACATCTTTCATCAACTCTTATCCCTTTTACATTGAAGTTTCAAAGCCCTTATAATTAATTTAAAACCCTCCCTTGTTGAAGATTAATCTTTCCTTTTTTCTTGTGTTGCTTTCAAAGTTATGCAAGGCATTTGCCATCAAATATAACCCGTGGATCGAGAAAGGTGAAACATTCCATCCGTGATATTTACTTTCAACTACCATTAGTTACAACTTGTTAATTTGTGTTTCTTAAGTGCTTCATAGGAAGGCGCCTCTTATAAGGGTGCGACTCTGGGAAACGAACGGGTGATATAGCAAGTTTGACACCCGCAGAAAGCGAGTGAGAAGCAAAAAATTAGAGAGAAAATAGGGGAGGGAGAGAAACTAAAGGAAAAAGTATTTAAGCACAGTGGCTGTAGCTCCGTCTAACACTCTGGTGAATTTTCTTCCACTGCAGGGCTTAACGTTGAAGAATTGTAACATACCATTCCTGCCACTGCTTTTCCCGCCATGCTCTTTGCACTTGCGCAAAAAAGATAAGCAAGATAGAAACAGAGGTTTTTTTCATTGAGTCGCGTGATACACTCGCTCCCTGAACGTCCCATGCGGAACTCTCTTTATTCTCAGGAAGGAAGCTATACCTTGTAAAGTTTTATGGAACAAGAGAACGTGCGCGACAAAATAAATTTATCGGGTAATACTTTTCATCGGTTGCTATATGGTTCAATGGCCACCGGAAAAGAAAAAGTATACCAGAAGAGCAAAGGAACAGGGCGTGTAGAGTCTGGATTATACCAGTCAGACAAATGCGTCTGACTACCGCAGCACCGTTACTACTGAAATTCTTACACCCTCCATAAATCACTATTTCTATTTACTTTTTAATCTGGATTTACTTATTTATAGGGTTACACCTCCATGAAATTTTCAAAAAATCGTTTTTTTTTCATTTAGATAAATTGTTTATACTTTTAAGAATATTCTAAACGAAGAATCATTTCAAAATTCAAATTATTACCGAAGTTACAGCAATTAGAAGTGAGCGCGGCAGAGTCCCACTGTGCGCTATACTATTTTTTCTTTCGCGTTTTTTTTTTATTTGATGCAATGTTCATATCTCCGCCATTTAAAAATTTTTGTAACTAGTTGTTTCAAAATATACAAAAAAGTACTATGTATATATGTAAAATAATTATTATTTTATTTTTTATACCTATTTTATCGTGTGCCAGGGTGGTGAAATCCCTTAAACTATTTTGGCGGACACTGAGGAAAAAAATTTCGTAAAGTTAACAAAATAATCTTGTTGAGTATTTTTGTTGACACGACAAAAATTTGCTTCCGCCAATAAAATATTCAATTGATTTCAAAATATTGAAAGTGATATTGTGGGAAATTTTGGGAAAATATAAACAGCATTATTGAATACTTTTTTGGCAGGAAATTTATCTGAAAATAAGGAAAATTGAAAAATTGAATCTTTTGACTACCCTGCTTTGAAACGCTTTTAAACCACTTTTACTCCGGAATTTCAATTTCGTTAGAAATAATGCATCTCTTTTAGTTGATACCAACTCAAACATACTAAAAATATCATCGAAGTAACTCGTAATTGATAACAATTAAAAATAAAGATAACTGTAAATAAAACAGATAGAAGGATAAAATAAACTTTGTCTTACTGCTTATTAATTTTTAAGATAAGATCTGATAGTAGAAAGAATCAGTTCAAAATATGATAGTCATTCTAAAGTTTAATTTGTAGTATTCATGACAAAATTAATAAAATGCAACAAAAATTAAATCCCATAATAATTTATTGATTACTGTCTATAATTTAAAAAAAAGTAAAGAGGAATACAAATTCTTTATTTGTCTTATCTAGGGTAGATTTTATATTTTTAATTTTACATTCTTGATATATCAATATTCTTTCGAATTTTTTGGGTTAAATTGAGGGGTGGATTTTACCCCCTTGAAGTGTTTTTCCGAAAATAAAAGTTTGACAAAGTTTGCAATTATCTCATGCAGAATGAGAGAATACAGAGTAAAATTCTTACTTAGTTAATGGAGGTAACGGTTGACCAACAAAAAAGGAAAGTTTACAAAAGTTGGCTACTTTTGAACTCAGGATTCACTTTCAGTGAGTAGCTCGTCTCGTAATTTAGAACTACACTTGACGCCGGGAGCAAGGACTCTGTGCGCATAAAACAAGGGGTAAGTATGGCTCGCGTTTTAAGCCGGCAGAGGATGATTTTACACAAAAAAAGGAAATGGTGGACGTGAAAAGGAAAAGGAAATTCATACCCACTCGTGCAAAAAACTCAAAGATGCGTGACGCGAGTACGTATCAGGCCCTAAGGCCGGATCCTACGTGCTCGAGAAACCAAGTGCCTACCGAGTACCTTGTTTCTATCGAACATTGACCACTCTCGTTAGAGCTCATGAACATCTTGTCGAGTTTCCTTGATGTGGCGTTACCAAACCTTGGCTACGTGCAGGTGATTGATTGCAGGTGAAACCTGTACCTCATACTGTTTCAATTAAGCCATCAGAAGTTATTCAAAGTTCAAAAATTTCAATTTCGATTTCAATTTCCATTTCAATTTTACGCACTTTGCATTCGGTGTTATGTACTCTTCATACACTGACAAATTACCTACTGAATGTGGTTTTGATTTCGAATATATAAGGAAGTTTATTTACCTAAGGCTATATATATATATATATATCGCGACTATATATAATATATCCTCATTAAAATATTCGCGTTGGATTTTCTGTATACATTTTTGTACCTTTCTAATAAATTATACAATAAAAAAAAAGTTGTGTTTAAAGTTACTATAGATGCATCTCGTTATAAAATTTCTAGATATTTGAACTACAAATTGTAGTTTATTATGTATATGACTAGAAAAAAGACATAATTGTGTGTTTGGAATTATCAGAAACTTTAATATAACAATTTTAAGGAATTTCAAAATCTGAAAATGTCGTATGAAATTTTAAGGTATTTCAGCGAATTTCGAAATCCCTGGAAATTCTTTAAAATCCTTTAAAGTATCTTTGAGTCTCTTAAGATCTCTTGAATTCTTTCGAAATGCTTTGAAATTCAATAAAATCAAATGAAATAATTTAAAATCCTTGAAATCTTGTGAAATTTCTTGAAAATTTTAAAAATATTTTAAACTCTCTTCTCAAATCACTTAAAAATCTTCCAAAGTCCTTAAAGTCCTGTACAAAATCCCTTAAGATATTTTTTTAAACCCCTCGAAATTTCATAAAATCAAATAATAATGTGCCGAAAATCATATTAAATTATTAAAAATCCTTTAAAAACGTTTAAAGTATCTTCAAAGCTCTTGACATTTCTTAAAATCATTAAAAATATTTAATGTCTTAAAATCGTTTTAAAAAAATCTAAGTCTCTTGGAATGCATTAAAACCTCTTGAAATATCTTGAAATCCTATGAAATTTCTCGAAAACCCTTAAATGCTTTTAAACTCTTTTAAGAATTACTTGAAAATTCTTCAAATCTGTTATAATCCTTTAAAGTCTCTTCAGTATTGCTTTATAGCAGAGAGTATTGTATTGTATCTATAGCAGAGAGAAAATAGTAAGGGCATATTTGGCACTATTATTACCAGAATACACACATTTGGTAATTTCCTGGTTAGAATAACTAAAATTCTGCTCATTGTAATTTTTTAAAACACATTGTGTTAATTTAGGGATTTGATCTTATGAAGTTTAGTCTCTAGCTTCTATGGTGGCTTACCTTAATATCTCTGCAGAATAGTGCAGAAGTTGAACAGGACTTTGCTATAAACAAAATATATATATATAGATATTGTACAAGATTCAACACAAGTAGAAAACTAGACATTCGAAATGATGTTGAACATTAAACCGCAACATTAAACCGCTCTTCTGCTTAGTTTATAATATTTCTTACCTAATTAAAAAAATCGTTTAATATATTCCGGAATAAAGTATTCTACGATTTAATTTATAAAAGGCTGGTTAATTGCTTTATATAAATTACAATTTCGCGATTCGTGCAAAAGTTCGGATTCCTGGCAATTAAAGTCACTTTGCTTTGGTGGTAGTGGTCCGGACTTCAATAAATCTAGCGGAGCTACAATTGCCAGAGGTCTGGTGTCCGTTGCATAAAACATGTACCAAGGCTTCAGTTGTTTTAGGGTATTTACAATGATCATGAAGCCAGTCATAGCCAATTTCAATGAAATCGCATAATAATATGTGAATAGTTTTCCACGTAATGCGCAGTAAGTTTAATTACTCACAAGAAGGCAATATTAAAACTTCAATTGAATTATACTGAATAAGTTCAATTTTACATGGAATCATGTTAGTTAGAAGCTTTTTATTTCATGACGATATTAAATACATACATCATACTATATTATGTTTTTATTAAAATATATGTATATTAGAGTGGTCCAAAAAAGACACTTCAGAATTTTTGATATCGTACCTTAAAATATTGTAGGCCTGGCAAAAATAGAAGACACGTATTTT
>JAUESI010000033.1:6378614-6394191 GCA_032275145.1 Synergus laeviventris | reverse complement strand
TCAAAAATTCTGAAGTGTCTTTTTTTGGACCACTCTAGTATATATTATTTAGCATAATATTACAATTTTCGAACCTTGACTTTGCTGTTTGATCTTTTTGCACTTTCCTTATGAGTAACAAACGGTAGAGGCTGAATGGACAGGCTCATACAGGGTAAAGCGTGCATGCGTCAGCTTGATGAAACAATACTTGCTTCTTGTGGTATATCTTTCATTGCACAATGAGAAAACGCCCAGGGCAATTTTAATGTTGGCTCGTACTCGCCGAAGGCGTCAACATGAGTAACGTTATTCACCCAGTGAATGTCTTATGTTGCACCCGTGCAAATAAATGCTTGAGTTTAATGTTCCGAAGAATACTGTACAAGCTCCACCGAAGTAAGAACCCGCGTGATTTGCAGATGCACAAGAATAGAGAAATATTTACAGTTTCCGAGCTTTTGCACACGCAAGGTGTGAAATATGGTTGTCTTTATACCCAAACAATTGAAATATTAGACAAGAAATTCCCTCAAGGGTATCACACTCTCATCTTCCAGATAATCAAGTACCAATGGTCCAAAATGCAAACTTTTAAATATTCTATTCTTTTTTTTTATACCAAAAATATATTATTCCTGTATGTGCATTTTAAAAATCATATAAGAAAAACACGTTTCTTATCTCCAGCTGTTTTAAATAATTAAAAACTTTAACAAGCATTCAATTAATATACGCATTGCGTGTGCCCGTTTCAACTCGTTAATATATTAAACAGTTTTGTCGCATGAAAATCTAAAGTTAAACCAAGAAAAATGTGACGCATAGAAGAATAATCACCTCATTAAAATTCCTTCATTTTTGACTATGCAACAAGAGGTCAGAAACTTTCGCTTTGCTGAAACACACAATTAATTTAATTATAATTAAAGTTCTTATATAATTCAAGGTCCGATATTATTTGGCACAAGAAACTGTCAATTTTTATTTGTTTTATTTGTGACCGATCGAGCATCTCGTATTAATCAGAGCGGCTGCTTTTGAATGAGAATAGGTTATTAATTTTTTCCCCTTAGATTGGCGGCAATGTGTGTGTGTGCGAAGTTATTCAATGGCGACTGGTTAGATAAGTGAAAACCGTAGCTGAAAGACGGGTGTGCGCGATTAGTTGCGGTAGAAAACCATCTCGATGCTCCAGGCAAATTTTATTACCGGTCCATATTCCTTCTTTTGTGCTCAATTCAATCTCACTTACTATACATTTATGCACTTGATCATGATAATCTTGAAAGAATTATTCATTTATTTCTCAAATTTCAGGAAAACGATTAGAAGTATCAGTGAAATTATGTTCATAAATAATATACGAAACTTATGTGCGAACACAAAATCGATTTAAAAAAATCACGAAAAACTGTTTATCATATATAACGATGAAGAACAACGATCCATTTCACTGGAACGTTTTTTTTAAAAGCGTATAAATGCAACGCGTGTTCTGTCAGCCTGTCCAAATGTCCGATTGTAGACACCCACACTTCTCATAAATAATCTCTGGCAATGGAGTAGCTCTCACGCGTGATAAGATTCTTCTGACAGTAAACGTGCATTAATATTCTTGACTTGGAATGCATGAATCTTCGTTAATGCCTTTGAATAGGGATGAATGAATAAAATCACCCGATTTATATAAAATAAGATGATAAGACATAAAATATACGAAGATGTGTGAGTCGACTAAGAAAAATATAAAATAGTGGATGGTATATGTGCAATTACATTCATGGCGTGACGATACTCGTTGGCGCCGTTTTGTCCTCGGGATGGCAGTTGCTTTGTCGCAGGACTTGTGTCACGCAAATGCAACGTAGGTCAACGCCATCAATTTGCAAAACAAGGACGCCAGATTACAAGAATTTAAAAGCACACACTACTATCTATAGCATTTATAGTATGCCTAGTTGGGGCCTTCCTGGGACCTACAATAGCTGCCCTCCTTTTTTTTTGTTTTTTTTTTAATTTCTAAGTCTACACTGGAAAAGCCTAGTTGGGTCCTCGCAGGGACCTACCTACTTTGCCCCGATTAAAATAAGAACTATGCTCTAAATCAAAAAATGGTCAAGGACGAATTTGCAGAAACTTTCTAAACTTTTCTTCATAGCGTGCGGTGTTTGATTTGAAATTTTAATTTTTGTTCTTCTTTTTAGAATTTTCGAAATGTTCAGTCTGACAATTTTTGTTTTATGGAAAAATTTATAAGGATAAATTGTTTGAGTTTTTGAGTAATATGAACATCCGACCACAAAATTTATAAATTAGAACAAAAATTGATTTCGAAAATTTTCAAAATGTTCTGACCTTTTGAATTTTTATCTAAAATGGCTGGCTAACGAATTTGACCTTTATTTTAGGACACTAAAAGAGTATACCAAAATCTAATCCAATTGGCCAATTATTTTGAAAGTTATCGTGCTCTCAAACTAAATCAAAATTTGACGAAAATAAGGGGGTGAAATTTTACACAAATCTAATATATTCTCTGATGAGAATGTAAAAATTACTTTTAGAAGAGAAGATTAAATTGTTATTAATAACTAAAAGAATACTTTTTTAACTTCAATTTTTTATATATTCTGTGGGAATTAAATTTGGATTCATTATATTGATATTCATTATATACTTTTAATTTGAACGAATGTTTTTGCAATTGAAGATGCTTTTTGATAATTATAAAATTATATTATAAACTAGCCATAACTTTACCTTTTGGTATAACTTTTAATAACTCTAAATTTAACTTCACAACAAATTTTAAAAAATGCCCTATCTGGGCAGCAGAAGGAGCAAATTCAGTAATACATTCCAGTTTAATTTGACAATCCCTTTCAGCCAGGTTATTAGTAATTATCTTCGTGAAATGTTCGCTCTTGCGAAATCAGCTATAAATGCGCAAGGGTTGAATATTTTCAAGTAAAGAATCGGAGACGATAGATTGTGGCTTAAGCATTCTTAATTATGATGAACGAGCTGGAATTCACATTGAGCTATAAGCCTGCGTCGAATGATGGAGAAAACGGAGATGATTTATTGATTTATCAAATATTGAAAACTTTTTGAGTTAAATTCAAAATCTACTCCAATTAAATTCCAGTTATTAAAGTGTAAAAACCTCTTTTATATTATGTGAGGCAAACAGAAATATTGATTCGCTTAGATAATTTTATTCACAATTTATCGTGGTGGAAATATTCCATTTGTTTGATTGTAACATGCAAATCAGCTTCTATAATGTACACACTTTTTACTTTGTAAAATCCTATGTGAAGTAAAATAATAATAATATGAATAAAAACATAGTTCTAAAAGAATATCACTATTTTGTTAGATGAATTCTGAAAGTCTACGTAAATGTCATGAACCTTTTAGCGATGTATGCATCATTTTCTGCACGAATATTTTTAAGGCTGATCTTATTGAAGCTTACAGTGCTGTTTATCGAATTTACTGCAGCGGTTGCTTGTGTTTAGATATTCACATAAAGTTGAGGAAAGCCCTCGCGTGACTACATTATCGTGGAACCTTCGTGGAAATGTACATCAATCATTTGTGCACTATCCAAGTTTTGTAAATTGCTTATTATGATTTAGTACTAAATAAAGAAATATGAAAAAGTCTGAAGAAATATACTACGACTTCAAAAACTAAAATTTGCTTTCCTTGCACTCAGTTTACATAAAAAAATAATGTGGCAATTCCCTTTAACGGTGCTGAATTTACTCTCTTAATATGCTTTATAATTTTCCTCTGACACGTAACACAAAAATCGTGGAGAATAAATTCTGAAGACTTTACAGGGTATATAATTTTATTCTCTGCCTCTGTGAGAGCTTTATAATTAAAAGGATTCTCTTGAGTTTTCCTGAGTGCCTCACTTCAGACTGTTAGGTAATGACTTTGTACGTCACCCTAATTTCAGTGCTGAATATAATTACTGGTGTCACATTGACAGCTGCACCCCCTCGTGCCAATAATACTTCTTAAACTTTCTTCCAAACTTGCGGTTACAATAATTATAAAAATGAGAAAATCTCTACATATGTCGTCTGACAATAAACTGATTTCTCTACTGAACACTTGTCTATTTTTGAGCCACCGTACTAATTTATGTAGTTAATAGTAAATTAGCACTAATTCATTTTCTAATTAGCTAATTATTTAGCAGTAAATTGAACATAATTTCTAAAAAGTTTGTGAAATCGATGCCTGATTTTTATTTTACGCTCCGAAATATATATATGAGCAAGGGGACATTTCATTCCGCCATTGCACTCATGAAATCAGTGGTGCACTCACGAGTAAACAGGATTTGCGGGATTCATTTAATTGGGATTACATTTCAATTAAAATGCTCAGTTCCTATTAGGGGTTGAAACGAGAATAAGGGAGAAGGGCTTGAGGAAGATGCAATGTTGAATTTCACCGAATAATTGAAACGGACAGTGCTTTATGTACCTCGTGAAAAGGGACGAGTAAAATATGCGTGTTTGACCAATCAGGAAAGGTGTCCGAGTGACACATCCCTCAGATCCTCTCTATCTCCACTCAAATATCACTCTTTGTCTGCCTTTATTCAGCCTTTGTTGTCTATTTTACCACGCCATTCTCTTAATGGACACAATAGTGCAAAACAAACAACAATTCTATTTTCAGGCAAAATTTATCCAAATTGTCACTGATGGAATTCCAACAAAGAAAGAGAACGGACCAGAATGTGTCAATAATTTTACCGGTTATTTGATTGAAAAGCTAAGTGAACTTAGCAATATTTAGTATACTCACGCCGATTTTTATAATACTGGAATATGCTGTAGAATATAAAACGCCAAAATTCTAGCCAAAAGACTAGCAACCCTATTATTGTAAAAAGGAAATTTTAATTTTTCGTAAAATGAACTATGAAAAAATAATTTTACTTTTTCGTTCTCTTTTCATTTTATTTTATCTTTATCTTACCTTTTACGGTTTTATTATTTTCTTGCTTCTCTTATCTCCTTCTTCGAAACCTCTTTCACTGACTTCTCTTTAATTGATAATAATGATAGACACTCTGAACCGGAAGCTTTTGGGAACGGAACAGACGGAACTGATTTGCGAACGCTACCTCTGAACTGGACCACTTGTGGAACAAGACAGACGCGGATGCAGAATATTTGTGTAATTTTTATATTTGTTTTTTTAACCCCTTTTTGTGATATGACATAAGAGTACAAAAAATGTTTAATAAATATATAATATTCTATAATTGTTACAGCCAAAATCGATTTAAAAAAACTTAATTTTCCCATTAAAAAATAGAGCTTGCTTTAAAAAAATGATACATGTTGATTATTTTTTATTTTGAAAATGTTGGCGTTGGTTTTATTAAGATAGTTTGATTAATTGCTGAAATATTGCAATAACAAGTTTTGTGGGTGAAATTTGGGGGTGGTAACTACCCGTTAAAAAGTTATTTTATCATAAACCCCAAAACACGACAACTTTAATTTGTCAATATTCTTTCGAATGCAATAATTCTTTAATAAATATATAATATTATACAATTTTGATGGATGGAGATCAATTGCAACAACTAAATTTTCCTTTGGGCGTAAAATTTGAGGGGTGGGTCCGTCGATAAAAAAAACACGTGTATCCGATTTTTTAGTGTACTACAAAATATTGCAGTATTATCGAAATCCACAAATAATGTGAAATATATAAATTTTTAAGTCAAAATTCAAGGGTTTCTTAACTCATTTTTAAAATTGCAGTATTTTTTTTTTTAGAACGAATGTAATTAATCTTTGTTAGTGTAATTAGTGAGACAACTAGATGAAATTAAAAGGCGATTTGCGGGGAAGGAAGAATGTAGAGAAAAAGGAGGCTGCCAAGACCACACGCGGTGCAATGATGCATTGCATTGCAGCGGACGACTTAAGGCGCCTAGAAGTTGGTGTATGAACTCCCTTTGCTGAAATATGTCCACCAACATTATGCTTCGTTTAGTTGATGGCATAACCACTGGACTTAGGTGCATCAACTTATGCACGACCTAGAAAGCCAGTCTGTGATTCGGATTTCCGTAGTGCCGTTTTACGACCGCGGCTTATGGCCCTGACGTGACCGCAAAACCGTTCTTACACATCCACTGCAAAACTTATCTCGGTCTCACCCTTAGCTTTTTCTACGTTCTTCTCTGCTTATGTTGAACGGAAACAAATCGTTTTCTCCAGAGCGATAAAACTTTTCAGCGATTTTTAACTGATGACACACTCGGTTTTCAAGTTTTCGGCCCTTTGTCCTTTATTCGAAAATATTTTTACTTCCCCTGGCGAAAAAGTTTCGGATAAAAATTTATTTCGAAACAATCCGAAATCTTCTCAATCATTCCGGTATTTTTATCCGAGTCGAACAGTTTTATTCTGATCTAATCGGAAGTCGGTATAAAGATTTCTATCTGAATAAATCGGAGGTCTAAGTAAGGATACCTGATTTAATCGGATTTAATCCGAAACAGAAATGATAATCAGACTGAAATTGTAGCGAGATCAAGATTTCTATCCGACTGAATTCGATATATTTCTAGGTAAAAACTAAGGTTCGAGTCCCCATCAAAATGAATCTGATATACGCCGAGTTCAAAGCAAGAATTGAAATTTGAATGAATGAAATTTGAATTCCGGAATTTATATCCGAATCGAACAGTTTCATTCCGATCTAATCCGAGTTTAAAGCAAGGGTTCTAATCCGAATGAATTAAACCGTTGTAGAGAAAATTTTGAATATAAATTTGAAAACTTTCGAATTTCGAGTTTCTGTAATTCTTTAATATTCTGTAAAGACAAAACATTCATTTATTTTCTTCAGTTTTTTTTACCAAAATAAGATTCAGGATGCACGTGAAACTCTAAATCCGATCCAGTTTTTAAATTTATGTTTAAATTTGTCTCGAAAATAGTTTGTAATCTAAAAATATTGAACGATCTGTTTGGATTGGTTTCCAATTTATTCGGAGTCAGAATGCGTATTGAAAATCGTTCGGATTGATCTCAAATTAATTAGGATTGTTCGCACGAAATGAAAATGATTATCTAAGAATTAATTACAAATTTGTTTTGGATTTATTCAAATTGAATCCATTTCACTCCGGAATTTGTCTCCGCTTCAATCAGTTTCATTTCGATTTAATCCGGAGTCGTCTTAAAGATTCCTATCCAAATAAATCCGAGGTATAACTAAGACACCTATTCGATTTAATCCAATCCGAGATTGAACAAGAATCACAATCCAACAGAAATTGACCTAATCTGATTTTAAAAGAAGAATACTAATTTGATTGAATCGGATCTTTTCCGGCGTAAAAAGCTAACAAACCGATTGAGATGGATTGACAAGGATTGAAAAGTGAGTTCTCTGGTTGGTTTCGTATTTATTCAGAATAGGGCTATAACGGAATTAAAAAAATAGGAAGTCGGGGATTGATTTCGGATTGAATCGGATTGGGACTACGTATTCGAAAGGATTGATTGTCACTCGTATGGATTCAGCTGCATACAAATCTTAGCTTGGTTTCAATTTCAGTTGGATTGTCCTTCTTGTGGCGACTGCGGGTTAAATCGGAATGAAACCGTTTGGTTCGGATAAGCATTTCGGAATGATTCAGAAAATTTCGAATTGGTTTCGGATTTATTCGGAATAGAGCAACGGATTAGAAACGATTCGTATTCGAAAGGATTAAGTGTTTCGACTCGGGTTATAGATCCAATTAAATCGGATAGGTATCCTTAGTTCGACATCGTATTCATTCGAACAGAGATATTTGGTCCTACTTCGGATTAGATCGGAATAAAACGGGTTCGGGTAAACATTCCGGAATAATTCTTTCACCAGGGATCCTTACGGAGAAAAAATAAAAATATAATATATACTTTTTTATGATTTAAAAAAATACTCTTCCTTGTAGTGAAACTTAATTAGTGATTGCAAAAATCCTTAATTTTAAAAAGTTGCTGTAAGTACCCAACGCAAGATAATCTGATTAATCTAATCCCTTGAGATCTGATATAAATATTAAATTTCACCCGGTATATGTTAGGGGTACTGATCTACGTGTGTACCTTGAAATACCTACGCAAGGTAGGTACCTAACCCGTTATGGAGATGAAGGCGCGCGTGCGACATCTCTTGCATCTGTAATGTTCCTCTATCTTCTCCTTCTTATCCAAGTCTCTCGTTACACCACTCTAACATCTCTTCCTCGTGGTTCTTAAGCCTCGGTGCACCTATTTGCCGTACCCAAACCCCGCGATATTCTTAAAGAAGCCACCTGCATAAGCGATGCTCAGCCCCACATGTGGAGGCTGCATACCTACGAAGACTGATTTATCGACCTCCGGAAGTTCGAGATGTCCTTTTGCATCAATTTAGTCTAGTTGGAAGAGAAACATTTTTTACTTCATTCATCAAATCGTCTTGTTAGCTTACCAAGAGAAAACGGACAAGATATGATTAACCCCAAGTGGCCGTCCTTAAATTACGTAAAATTGTTTTTTGAGATTTGTTTTTATAAAATATAGAAACTACGACTAAGTGCATTGAATATAACATTTTGTTATAAATATAATATATATATATATATATATATATATTAAATAAAAAATCTTACGTAAGCAAATTTTTTTACTGGAATATTATCGCTAATAATGGATTAAAGACACTGTATAACCCATGCTTTTAGTCAGGCACTTTACAAGCTAAGAAATATCTTGCTAGCATCCGATGGGGCCCTGATTAGGTATTTTCTAGACTAGGACTTCTAAACTCCTTCACAGTAGAACCCTACTTCAAATAGGGAAATTTAAACTATGGCATTTTTTTGAATACCACAGCTGAAATAATGATCCAATAGCTTTGCAATCTTAGCGTGTAAGTGGAAAGTAAATGAAATTTTCTATTTCTCCTATGAGGATTGAATCAAATTGGTGTGAAATTGTAAAATTTTTCTCATTTTACGTAATTTAAATTCGATATTGGCGAGACGTGAACATACATATTCATGTATATAGATCCAGTGCACCCAGCATCTAACGAGAATTATGCAATCGAATGGCACAATGGTTGAACTATTATATGTAACAAGCAAGCAACTAACTTCCGAACAATGGATGCAGCGAACACAATGCCAACCCTCTACTATTCTCACGTTACCTTCGCTATCAGCGTATAATTCCATCCACTCTTGTATCGATAGAATTTGGATTCTTCGTCCTGCATCAGTTTGATTAATTAAAAATCCAAAATTAAAAAAGAGAGTGGAAGAGAGGAAAAGAAGTTTTGAAGAGAAAAAAAATATTTGAATGGGAAATAATGCGTTTTTGATAAAGTTTGACATTTTTATTGCCCTGGCGAATGTTTCGGATTCGAACTCAATACCAACAAATCCGACATTTTTCGAATCGTTCCGGAGTTTGCATCCGAACCAAACATTTTCATTTCGATCTAATCCGAGGCTCAATAAAAATCAATCCGAACTTTCAATGCGGTATATCCGAATCAATCCGTATCATGCCGAAAATATCGGAAATATTCGGAATCTCTTGAAATCCTTTCACATTTTTTATAAGTCTGAAACTTGAAATTTGTTAAAATCCCTTAGAATATAAACATATATTTTTAATTAAATGAAAATCCTGAAAATATTTTGAATTTTTTTGAATTCCTTGTAAAAACTCTTTAAAATCACATGAAATCCTTTAGGAAACTTAAAAAAATTGTTAAATTACTTCAAACTCTTGAAACTCACCCGAATTATTTTTAAATTCCTATAAGATTCTCTAAATTCACTTTAAATGCTCTTAAAATCCTTGAGGAAATCTTGTAAAATTTCTGAAAATTTTTTTAAATCCCTGGAATCACTTGACATTTCTTGAAATTTCCTTAAATTCATTAAAATCACTTGATATCTTTTGAAACATCCTTTAAAATTCTTTAATATCATATAATATCCTTCGAAATACTTAAAAACAATTTTAAACCACTCTAAAAGCTTGAAACTCCCTTGAATTATTTTGAAATTCTTTAAAAACTTCTAAAAACAACTTGTTTCGACATAATTAATATCTCTATTTTATAATAAAAATTTTTTTCAAAAAATTAACTAATCCTTTCGAGTTTTTCAGATCATGGTCACAGTAGACTAGGGAAAACTGGCCAGGACCCTACGAAAATATCTGCTCGGAGGTTTTATCTATTTAGTTTAACTATTAGTACCACAAATTTACCCCCAAAACTCGTTTTCCTTTAATATATCAGAAAAAAAATCGAGTAATCTTAATAAAATCAACGCCAAAATTCTGAAGACAAAAAATCCTACCAATTATACTATACTTTTTGTGAAAAGGATAGTAACTCCTATTTTTAAAAAAGGTAAATTCTTTCGTTAAAAATCTATATTTATCAAAAAATTGTAGTATTCGAAAGAATATTGAAGAAGAAAATTGACGTGTCTCGGGGTTAAGGGGCTGTTCAAGTATTACATAAGCAGCTTGCTGGCGAGGGGTGGCCTAGATAATTTCTTATTGCTTCTTACGTGGAGAAGGGGAAGATCAATTGAAATCTTACGTAAGATTTCGTAGCGTCTAAAAACAATCAGTTGAATTTTATAGATAAGGCGAAATTAAAAATTTTTCCAAATATTTTTTAAAAATGTCAAAAATGGAAACTTTAATCCTTTTGGTTTAGTTTTTAGAAACCAAAACTCCATTTTATAATTTATAAGAAAATAAATACAAAAAATATAGGGGGAGGGGAGGCTTAGAATATGGTTTCTGTTGCTTACAAGGATGGAGAGAGGGAGGAAGGGGGATAAAAATGATCTCAAAAGTGCTTACGTAATACTTGGACAGCCTCTAAGGATAAAATAATTTGTTAGGGGTAGTACCATAAAAATTTCTGCACCGGAGTTTTATTTAGTGTTACGTAACCAAGTCTTCCGAGCATGCATGGTGTATTGTGTTTGTTTTTCCTTTTATGTGAAACTCGTTTATCTAAATTTTCTATAGAGTTAGTTTTCCATGTTTGGAGAAACATCACGTTTTGAATTCACAACGAATGTAATTCCAAAATGGTAATTGAATATAGTCGCACTTCGATTCAGTCATTGTTCATCAAAGCAAAGAGAAGTATGACACTAACATTGTTAACAATCAATATAGTTTTAAATATAAAACGTATGTGTGCATGCGTATTAAATTTAGCGCAGGATGTGCTTCTCCTGCAAGTTTCGCTCATATAATTCTTATCACGTACGCGCGTACGTCGAGCGAACTCTAGACACCAAGTTCGAGTTCTAATCGCCACTACTGCTGCATTCAAAGGGAAATCGAGTGAATTTGCATTTTGCGGCTTATCGAGCTACCTTTCTGGGATAACGTTCGAAAATCACAAAAATAGCACATCTTCATTAAGGTTTTATTCCTTAAATCAGAACTTCAGGGTCGGGAGAGCAAATTTATTTTTAAGGAGTTGAAAGCTGCAGACTAAATCTGAATAAAACTGTCATTTAAAGTTTATAGACTTCATTTAAAAATGAAATACGCAAGGTTGCCTAGAGAAATCTCATTTTTTTGATTTTATTAAACCGTAAAGCGGAAACTACTTTTTTATTACGAAAATGTTTCTATTACCTTTTTGTGATTTAAAAAAATATTCATTGGAGAAGTAAAACTTAATTTTATGGTAAATATGTCCCTTTGAGATTTTCGTATTGAAAGTTTTTAGGTAATAGAAACTTTTTTTAAAAATATTTTATATAGAAGTTATGGATTATAAAGTTATGATGGCGAAACCATTCATATTTTTGTGATTGCTGACATACTTTTTCAGTATTGACAATAGAAGGATCTTATCATGCATGATACGAGAAATGTGAAATGAAAAGCATGC
Source organism: Synergus laeviventris (assembly GCA_032275145.1). Lineage (NCBI taxonomy): Eukaryota > Metazoa > Arthropoda > Insecta > Hymenoptera > Cynipidae > Synergus > Synergus laeviventris. The sequence continues at coordinate 6,382,230 of JAUESI010000033.1, read as the reverse complement.
CATTGTATCAAAATGTGAAGAATTATGGAAACAATGGAAGAAAACTTTTCATATATGTGACACAATTTCTGGTTTTGAATTAATGACAATGGGCTTTAGTGATTAAATGAACCGGAAACAGTGTTATATTTCCGATCTCTTTTTTCTCTTGGGCAAGACTCTTTTATTTAATGTATTTCGAACGATAGAATTCACTTATCAGTGACATTTTGAAACGTGTTACATTAAAGTTATTTGTTCTATTCATTATAACCTTAGTTTTATCTACTATATTTTATCCATTATGCATTATACAGTAGCTAGAAATACAAAAATTCTAGAACATATTTAGCTCGTAGATAATAAATCTTTGAAACTTCTTGATGAAGTTCAGGTTTACAAATTGAACAAGTATAGTATACAAGAAATTGAAATACGAAGCGATGAAGTTTCAGAATACTCGATGGCGTAGAAAAATGGCGGAGCTGTTCCAAAGTCGAGAGTGATTTACAGAACCAACCGCTACATCGATAGCAAGATGATAAAATTTATTGTACATTTGTAACTAATGAACTCGTTGTTGGTATCAAGAAAGAAAATAATATAAAGCGAAATTCTGTATGATGATGCGAAAATTTGATATCTGTTTTAAGCTACTTTGAAATTGTTTTCCTTTCTCGGTGCGTCTTCTTATAATTTGAAACAGAGTTTCCTTATAGAAGAAATTCTCGCTGATTTCAATTACAATTTGAATATTGTGAAAGAAGTGTCAACGAAAATTGAAACTAGTTTGCAAAGTAAAGCAGAAGATTATGTGAATAAAACATTTCTAAGAAAGTGTAAAGTATGACACGTTTCTGTTACTGCAGTGAAACACAGTTTTAAGTTTCCACAATGTATTTGTGCAGAGAAACTTTTGTCTTTCACTCGACAGAATTTTAGATAAACTAAGTTTTAGAGTAACTTTGAGTTTCAGATAGTTATGTCTCTGTTTGAATTTTTATTTTAGCGAAGATGAATCATTTTTATTATGTAATTATGTGCAAGTTATTTTATTTCTTTCATAAACTTTTTTATTTAAATACTAAAAAACATTTCAAACATTTTTTTTAATGCAGAAGAGTGCAGTAATTCATAGAGCTCATTGTCTTTTAGTATTTCGTTTGAACATAAAAATGTTTACATTTTAAGCAATTTTACTCCACTGCGTTCCACATGCTACCTTTATAAAATATAGAATTATGCGAAAATTTCATTAATAAAGCTCTCTCTACACTACAATGTGAGTAGTTTAATTTTGACAGACTAATTAGTTAAACATAATGTACTTTGTTTCGAAAAAAGAATTCATTTAGCATCAGATAAAAATTCCTCTCCTCTCCACACTTTTCTCTCATTACATTCTCTTTATTTCTGAAAACGTGTTGGTCAAAAGTACAAACTAACGGAATTAATAATAAATCCTTTAATGGAGAAAAGGCAAAACCATCTGTTTAAAATAGATTCTAGCTTTTAACTTTCTTTTTCATCCCAACGAACTTTCCATTAATTTATTTTATACTTTTAGCAACGTCACAAATTTTATATTTTAATATAATACCAGTACCATTTTTTACAAATAGCAGGTAGGTGATTGGAGTATGTTAAATTTATTTTCTCGAGTCCCTTAGTAGGAAAATTTAAAGTAAAACGCTCGCAAGTCTATATTGCACTTCTTTGTCATTTCCGTTTCCATTTTCTTGTTAGCTAATGTTCCGGTCGCATGTTTGCGTTCGATAGCACGAGAGATTCTTATATTTTATTTATTTCTTTGTGTCTCACAGAGCATCATTACTTCGTCGCGCCGGATATACAAAAAAATAAAAAAAGGCAAAACAACATTGGGCTGAAGTATCAGAAATCTATTCTGAAGAAAGTGATTGTTTTTTAGTGACAAAAATATTTTAAAAAAGCACAAATAATGTTTTAGAATATGCGCAAAAATATTGACAAAAATGTGTTTCTATGTGTATTTAGAATGTAGGAAAAAAGTTTGAAGAGTTTGCCTTAAGAGTGATTTTTCGAACATTTTCTTTTTTTTAGAACAGGACACTTTTCGTGGATATGCCCACATATTGTGTGCATACATATATAGATTTTTCCTCTGTAGCCACACTTGTATTTGTTTAAAATAAGCTCATTATTTAGAAAGCAAAAAATATTGACTTGCAATAATCGTTGAGTGAAATAAAAAGGAGAGATTGAACTTTATTTGATTAATCAAAGAATATATTAATAGAATTTTCTAATTAGGATTTTCGTATACACAATACTTTCATACAAGAAATATTTTTATGCACAGAAGCCAGATTCTGTAACCGATGAACAAAAAAAAATGCTGTGCGATGAATGAATAAATAAAATTGAAAAAAAACAAGATAATCGACCTGCTGTTTTACTCTAATAACTCCTTTTTTAAAGAGAAACTCTGATTGATGTAAACAGCATCGAATATCAGTTTCGTTATTATGTTTGTAAAAGAATGCATGGATAGTAACATGTTTATCAGGTTACATTCCAATCAAAAACAAATTTAATTTAAATTTTACTCGACGATCATTCAAGGGATTTCATAAATGTTGCATCATTATTCACACGCAGTGATGTTAATTACACATCACATACATAGATTGCAGTTTCACTCAGGCATAAAATGCAGGATTGGTAGAAAGCTCAATGGAAGCTCGCTTATCCCAGCTAACAAAATGATAAAATTAAATTAATTTTCAAGCCAGGGTATCAACCTGTCGGTATTTTTTTATTGAATCGTTTAAAAAAATCGCTATGATTAAAAAAGCAATTGATTTCGTAATTGCTTTCCACGAGAGTTAGCGATTATTCAATTTACGAGATTCATAAAATTTTAACTAAAAAATGTAATTTGGTCCAATAGGGAATAATCAAAAAAAAGTAATTGATAAATTTGGAAATTGATTGGTAATCTATCATGTATCAATTTTTCACAAAGAACAACAACAAACAGCTAGAACTCGATCTTCTTAGAAAGTCTGTTTACTTGATGATCGATCATTTCAGAACTCTGTAAACGAACACACCTTTTCAGTTACTAACTCCACCCGCCAGGTGTTTGGATAAGCATACTCAGTTTGCTTTCCATTAAGTGAGTTTTCACCATAAACTTATAGACATAAAAGTACATGTCTCTATTTTAAGATTATATTGAACTAACACTATTAAAAGCAATTTTAGTATTTATCATTTGGAAAATGTGAAGAAATGTATTTTGCTTATGTATCATTCATGTATTCGATGTCCTCTTCAATTACCTTTCGTAATATCATATAGATTGTTATATTTCAACATGAAGAGCAGAAGTTAGTGCAGAATGGGTCGTAGAGTGGGGAAAAAGTGTCAGGAAAGTTTTTCGCAGGGTAAGAAAGTGTCTTTCCTCTTGGAATCCAGGGCTGTTCCCTAGTGGAGCTTCTACCTGGATGCCAGTCCTCTAGGTTCTTCGTTTTGATGGTTGGTAAGTAGGGGGATCAGGATCACTGGTTGGGTTGGTTGGACCGAGCGGTGGAAGACCAGAACCGCTCAGTGTCTCCCAAAGGAAGCCCAAGGTACCTAGGGGAGGTTGGTT
>JAUESI010000033.1:6358860-6378514 GCA_032275145.1 Synergus laeviventris | reverse complement strand
TGAAATAATCATCAACCTCTATTATCTCAAATTAATTAACAAATCATTATTATAATTATATATTTGAAGATGCAATTATCTATATATATACCATATATCTTGGATAGTGAACTATGTGACAGCCAACTAAGATATTGCATTTCTATTTTTTGACTATCCAGATATTAAGTTTGAATACTCGTTTTTCTCCGTGTGAATATAATTGATGAAAGGCGTAATTTTAGCCATATATATTCCAATACAATTAAATACTTGAATTGAAATTCTTCGTGTCGTTTTATTTTTGAAGAATGTATAAAAGTAAGTAAGTAACATAGATGTAACTTTGTAAGAATTTATTCAACAAATTTCGTAATCTTCTCCATTAAGCTTGGTAGCGTAGAGTTGAGAGAATGTAAAAAAGTATTTGTTTTGCGTAGAAAAACAAGCAGAGGAGCGAATGGATGGTCTTGTAAAAACAAAATTACGCTAGCGTAGGAGCGCATTGAAATTCCATTCTTGTGGAACCTGCCTTTACTCGCGTAACTTTGAGGAAAGGAGAGAAAAGAGTGCACGGGTGAGAGACAAGAGAAGAAAAACTGTGAGTTATAAAGTGAGACCCGGAAGGCAAACTGAGTGAACATGGGGCATGGGTGTAGGGAAGTTGGCGAATATACAGTGGGTAGGCATGACTTAGAGGAGGACGCTCGGAGATCAAGTGACGGCGTCTGCATCCTTAATCAGAAACATGCACTTACATCCACTACACCCGCCTACCATTTTTCTTCTTTGATTTTCTCTCTCTTTCTCAAATTTGACCTAATTTATTAAATTATTTTTCTTCACTAGGAACTTCGAAAATCTAAACAATATTATTGGCATTTTTAATTTTTAAAGAGGCGCGCCATCAACGATAAATGTCGTTTTATAAACACGCCTTTCCATGGAATGATAATACTTGACTTGGTTGAGAGGCAGAGCCCATATGTCTACGCATTGTTCGCAGATAGTCCAACCAGATAGACCATATTTATGCCATCTAGATCCCGAATGCACACGTGGCCATCGAGACCAGCCCACGTGGCGCGATTACTTCGCGAAGCAATTTATGGCCATGAATACTAATTCAATTCGCGGGGTGCGTCACTTTTTCCCCTATCAACTAATTTAAATCCAGGTTCTAGCGTGTTCTAACTAATTAGTTTTCGCCAAGATTCTTCCTTGGTGAAATTTATATTCATGACGCATTTACTCATTTAAAATCAAATTAACTTTAAAATTAAGATAGTTCACATAAAATATACATGTAATGTAATACTTTTTTAATTTAAAATTTGGATTACCACTTGAAAGAAATAGCTCAACTTACCTATCTCTTGATGTATTGAGATCTCCCGGTTTCGCATTTTACTATGAAGATGTAGGGGATATTTCGATATTTTCATCCTCCACTTTCTGCGGGCGACATAGGTCGGAATGCATATATAGATGTGGAATACAGAACGTAAAATTGGCATGGATCACTTTCATGGGACGGATCATCTACATCTCGATCTAAGCTTCTCTCGAAACGACAGCATTCCTTTCAATCTAGTAAGGTAAATGTAAATAGATGGAGATTGAATTCGCCTAAAAAGGAAAAATTAGACTGATGTGGAAGGTACTTTAAAAAGAGCCTATTTGTGTTCAAAAATTGCGTCCATTTAAAAAAATGTTAAGGTCAATTCAAGAGAATTTAGAAGAATTCTGAAGAATCGAAACAACTTTAAATAAATGAAGGCAAAATTCAACAATATCTATGTTTATCAAATTTGTTTTCAACTGATAAATATAATACAAAGAAGGTGTTAGAAACTAATTTTATTTTATTTCGAACATTTTTCAAACATTGTTAATATAGCTGTGATAATACCTTTCCATTTAAGGGTGGGTCACAGACGACATATTTAATAATAAAATGTTTTGTTTTCAGAAAATCACTTTTTATGAAGGATTGTAGTTTTTTGTCTGATAATGTGCATTTGCATATTCTAAAACATTGTTTTTGACCTTCTTTGTATTACACTTATCAGTTAAAAAAAGAAAAAAATTTTAAAATTTTCCTCGGGTTAAATAGTTGATTATACTTCAACCTAATTTGGAATTAAAAAGATTTTTTAAAGCTTTCAAAACATTTTTAATGGTTGCAAAGAAGTTCAAGAATTCAAAGGATTTTAAAAGAATTCAAAAGACTGCTTATTATTTTAATTATCCGGGTGTTTGCCAGCTTCAAAATCTTGTGGCCATTTATGAAAGTTTTGCCATTTGAAGACAACTGATGCAATGATAATTACCCCTACATTAAGGGCGTGTTATAGAGAGTAGTTAATTAAGGGGCGTTGACAAGAGCTTAGTGAAGGGATTGGTTAAGAGAAGTTATTAAAATTTCCAATCTACGAATATGGGCGTGGTTACATTAAAGGGGCGGGGTCGTTGTAACTGGGCGTGGTTAAATAAAATGGGCGTGGTGTAGAGAAATAAGCATGGAAAGTTGATGTGGCATAATTTTGAGATGATATAGAGGATCTTTGTATGAATTTTTGTAAGATTGCGAAGAAAGAAGATGGAGGGAAGATCTACGATATAATGGAACAGTTTACAGTGTTATCATACACATTTTAAATTCTTCTTGTATGAAAAGGGAATTTTTTCGCAGAGAGATGAATAATACGCAAGCAATCCGCTTCAATATCTCCACTGTCGCGCTTACTATGTAGGTACATACTACATATCTGCCGGTACCATAAGTAAGGCTATATCCGTGGAGGCCGGGACGGGAAACTTGATTAAATTTCTTCGCGACGTCATTGCAGCTTAATCTCGCGTGTTGTAACTCCAGCATGCCGCGCAAGAAAGAGTTATTCCAGTTTGTAGTTGTCTCATTTTACACAAAAACACAAATTATTATTTCTGATAAAAAATCGTTATCCGGAGGAATGTGGAGCCAGGAAAAGGAATTAGGTACCTTGCTCTTCTCCGCAGTACTTTTACAATATATTTTTGAGCGAACGATTTGATTAATATTTAAACTTGAGGTTATCAAATTTAGACTTTATACATGTTAGGGAAGCGAAACTAATATGGCGCATTGCTTTGGGCCACTGAGAAGGATTATAAACATAAAACTAATCAAGCATAGATATTCATCAATTTCGATCAAAGCAGAGTGTGTTGAAGCAAATCGTTTATAATCAAAGGATGCAATGAAAAGACGACTATATTAAACTCTAGATGGCTATCTAGTATATCAGTTTATCTTCCTTTGAATTATAAGATCCGGTCAGTTGGTCACAGGTTTCAGATATTTATATAATAATTAGCAGTCTAAAAAGTGCTCTGATTAATGAAATATAAAATCGAATATTTCTGTCAATATATTTATTCGATATCTTTCTTGAATCCTTAGTTCTTACACTCTCAAAATGTACAGTCTTATCAGCCGCAATCCATGCTGGCAACTATTTACAATAATATCACGAAGCATCATACCAAACTATAACACACTTTCTTCCAATCTTATCGATATTCACTTCTATACATATAGACTCTGCTTACTTTCCTAATCCTCTATAAATTACATTCTTTCCTTATCTAATTTTCGCACTTTTACTTTCTTTTTAACCTTTGGTCAACGTCAAGAACCGATCATAATTTATATTTTTTATATACCTAGCAGTATGAAATCGTAAATAATTCGCTGGAAAAAGGTAATATATCGTGTGGTAGCGAAGTGCATATTGTCAAATATACGCCAGGAAAGAGTTTAAAAGTGGAACGAAAATTTGCATTGTGTAAGTACGAGAACAATATTCAGCAGTGTGTAAAAAATCTAATGTTACACATTTATCAAACAGGGTAATTCATCGGATACAAAAGTTACAAATGCCCTTAACGTAATGTTGCAAGTTGCGAATGACATTTAAAAATTGCCCTGATAAACTGTAAAAGCGTAAGAAGTTTTATTTTGTCAGATCTTACTTGATTGAAATCTTACAATTTTTCAATCCGCTTTTGAAATTGGAAATTATAATTGCGACTGAGATAGAAACAGCAAATTGCTATCGATAAGCAAAGAGTCAAAGTCCTGTTTTACACTTTTATACTATATATAGTTTGAAAAAACTTACAATTAGTCGTGGAGGTTGCTCAAGCAATTATAAAAATCAACAAAATGATAAAATTAATAAAAATAAACATTTATTTTAGTACTCTCCACGGGAAATAGTTAAAGTTCCGTCTAGTTTAATATTTTACATTCCTAACAGAGTTTATGACAATGCATATAAAATTATGGGTAGCACAAAGTTATTATTCAAAATTCAATATATATATATATATAATCTTTTAATCTGTGTTGAGCACCCTACGTTATTCGGGTTCTCTATAATTTATTGGTTTGTCAGTTATGGGCGATGTTTCGAGCCACACGAATTTTCAGTTTTACGTAAATTTACGTAAATTTACAATTTAGTTAAGAGCGCTCCAGATCACACGATATAGTAACGACGTAATTCGTTAAAGCACTTCTAGGAATACTTTCTGTTCCATCATGTTTCACCCTTTAAATTCTATCTAAACATAACACACAGTTTACTCGCTGAAATACTACAAAGGGTCGCTTTATAATTTAGACATTTCCTCGAAATGAACAATTTTCTTTTCTAATTGTTTGTGTTTTCAACTTCGCAAAAGTAGGAAAATTGGAAACGAGAGTAATATTCTATATTTTAATAAGGAAAGTTATTAAAGCGATTAAATAAGTATTTTATTGTGAGAGGTTCTAAAGTCTGTTATTGTTACAATCATCAAAATATTTTCTTTTTTTCCTTATCATCTCAATATTTTTACACCCACATAACACACACACTTTCGAATTTTGATAGCAACACAGAATCTTCCTCGATTAAAAATTGCAGCCATAGATCCCGTGAAAGGTTTCGAAGGAGGAATTTATATTTTATACAGGTCTAAAAAATGAATTCAATTGTTTAGGCCTATTTTAGAATTCAAAACGATGAATAAAGTACGTAAAATGTCGTTCAATACTGTTTAGATTACAAGATTAATTGTAGCTCCTATCAATCACATTAATAATTTCGATTAACTAATTCGTCTTTCAAGTTCTGCTTATAACTGTAGCTTATTAAGCATTAATTATTTCATTAAAACTTTTTAAAATTTTGCAGAATGCTAAACTCTGGCAAGAATATGATATATCTAAACCTAACTGCAAATCTCTTTCTCCAGATAATTGTAAATCAGAGCATGTTTTGCAATTTCAGTGCCAATCAAAGCAATTCCGGTCATGTTCCCTGATGGTTGAATACTAGGATTTTTTAGCCTCACTTGTTCCAGGATTCGTTGGTGAATAAAGGCCCAGCTTTAATCCCAATTCTTTTGGCTTCCTGGGAGCGTTTCTCACAGGAAAAGGACTAAAATTCGACTTTGGACTTGGACTACCATCAAAACCCATTCCAGCTGGTCGATTAGCATGGCCAATATTACCAAGACTCAAGGAGGACTTTCTATGATTGGACGATTCAATCGTGGACAAGTCACTGTATTTTGTTGTGTTTAATTTATCCGGAAACTCAGGATGGGAAACAGGCCTCTTCGAAGCTTCCTCCAAATTTGGAGCCAACTTTGTTAGAAAAGAATTCGTGGATTGAGCGAATTCACAATCTGAAAACTGATTTCTGGGAGAGATTATATGAGATTCTCTAAGTTGTCCTGTCGCTAAATAAGATTCAACTTCGGTTCTAGGTTCCACGTTCCTAAATTTGTTGTAAGATTCTTTGTCAAAATCCAGCTGGGAACTTCCATAATCTTTTGGTGAAATCGGTTCGTACTTCTTGTGCAGATAAGAATCTGATCTCTCGTACTTGTATTCCAAAGGAGAAAGTGCATTTGAACTCAGAAATCTTTTGTCACTTGTTGTGTACTTCATTTGCTGAATGTTGTTTGTAGGAGTCAATGGCATGTCATTGTAATAGGATGCACCCTTGTCTAGATTATCCAAATCACTTTGAAAAGGAGAGAGAGCCATGTCCAATTCTCTCCTAGGCTTCAACTGATCCTCATCATAACGAACTTTAAACTCTAAAGTTTCCTTCGACAAAACTTTCTTGTGACTTGAATCAAAATCAAAAGTCTTCTGATTACTGAAGTCAATGTTCGAATCAGCGAAAGATTGTTCATAGCCTCGAGCCGAGTAGGGATTGTTGGGGGTTTTTCTGGGTGATATTCTGAACTTGAAATAATATGGTTTGTAAGTATCGTAAGGACTTTTTTGAGGAGAAGTATCAAAACACTTTTCTGCCTGATCGGAGTAGTCCAAGTTAGAAACTCTCTCTTCAGAATAGGGTAAAGTTTGTGGCATATGAGGAACATAGGGAACAGACTGTATAATCGCCTCAGGGATTTCGTTTGAAGCAGACGGCAAAACATGAACAGAAGATATCTGATCAAGTTTCTCCAGTTCTCTATAGATGTCGAGATCACTTTTAGGTGTAAAATTTGGATGAGTGAACTTCGATGTGGAATAAGTGATTGGTTTATAGGACTGTGTTTGACCAGATAAGACTGGTTCTCCATATGGAATGTATTTTTCTGAATGGATAATTTTTTCCTGATTAGAAAGAGACCCATTTGCTTTCATTGATTCGTTGGTTGGTTTGTATTTATAGACGTCGATGTTCTGATCTAAATTTTCTTCGAATCTACTCACAGAGGCTCTCGAGCCTTCTTCGTAATTAGATAAGAGTTTTGAAAGTTCCTCGTTGATTTGTCGATCAATGCAGGCATCTCTATTTTGGAGATAATCCTGAGAGATTACCTCATCAAGATAGACAGGATCCACATCCTCATCATCACCAATTAGCGAAAGCTTGCAGAGTTCATCATTCATTTTGGCATCAAACTCTGAAGTACACGAGGTCATGTGATCCAAGTCTTTGAAATTATGAATCCTTGCAAGTTCTTCGTTGATTTCGTGTTCGTTTAATCCCATCTTTTCTAAAATGGGGCTAAATATTTTGGAAATTTCTTCGTTTATGGGACTTATTGTGATTTCTTTTGATATTTCTTCCAGATCAGGCAAACGCTTCTTGGCCTGACATGTCAGAATTTTTTGGAGGATTGCTGAATTTTCTTGAATGATCTTCAGTGCCCTGTCACTACTACTTCTGCGTCCACTCTCTCCTATCTTCCTAGGTTTCACTTTCGTCCATACACCTAATTTTGATTCCCTATCGTCATCAGAATCTTTTCTGTGGCTATTCTGACTCATCTTCCTTAATATACTGTCACTGCCTTCATCTATGTTAATTTTGGGTTCAACAATGTAGGTCTTTCTATTCTCATTGGATACACTGATACCAGGAATTTCTATATGACATTTGGAGAACCCACTCGCTGAATCGCTGAAGGTATCTTGCCTTCTTGCTTCTAAATTTTGAACATCTTCCCAAATGTACCCTGTTTTCTTGGTCAGCATATTCGTATTTGATGAACCATCAGTTTTGGATTCGAGATGTTTCAAGTCTTGGAGAATATCACTTGATCTTTTCTTCACTGAAGAAGCCAACTCATCTGTCGAGCTAGCTGAAATCAGGTCTGGAAATTTCTTATCTAAACTACTACAACTTCTTTCGAAGGGTTTCGTACATTCTGTTCTGCCAGAAAAGGTATTTTCGGTACTTAAATGATTGGCAGAATTCTCTCGTGGTAAAGGTGAGAGTGAATCTTCCTTCTGGTAGGAGTGGAAGGCGCATCTACTGATCTTCGACCCCAAATCAGAGTCCAAGTTGTATTTGTACCCAGAATCTGATTCGTAGGTTTTGTATTCCGATGAAAACATTTCCAGAGGTTTGCTTTTGCTTTCACTAAAAGGATAATCAGATTTTAACAAATCTTTAGGTGTGGAATACCTCTGGTTAGGTGAGAACTCAGTGTTGCCTGATTTTTGTTTCGACAGGGCATCATATGGTGAAGGTGTCTTTTGATTAGGATGAGCAATTGGGTAAAATGGAGACGTGATGGATGCTAATTCAACTGGTGGAGTTTCAGAAAGATTACCGTTGTCTTTGTAGTTTGAAGTGAACTTTATAGAATTGGCACTTATCGGCGATTGAAGGTCCGAACTGAACGACCTTTCGGAAGACTTGAATTTGCTGGGACTATAGGATTCACTTGAACTGCTCACCACGAGTTTGGGACTGCAATCTGACTTGGCCTTCAGAGAATCCACACTAATGGGAGTCGACGGACAAGACTTATCAAAGGAAGAAATGTTTGGCTCGAGCTTTGCTCTCACAGCTGGCTTATCAGCTTCAACAGATTGAATGGTCAAAGTCTTCGAATCGGAACTTACAGAGGAACAATTCGATTTGTCAAGAAAAAAATCCCTTGACTCTGATCTCAAAGGTGTTCGAGGACTTATCGTTACACTAGAGGGTTTGGAATCAGGTCCCATCGTCTCTCCAGAACTAAAGGATTCTGGTGTCTGCGGACTCTTCTTATTTTCCACCACCGTTTTCTGATAGGTATAATCTAAACAATGAGACCAACCATTAGGCTCTTTAAACTGATTCCTCGATTCTGTATCAAAGGAAAGCTTTCCTGATTCCTGGTTTATGGTGAGAGAAGAAATTGGCAAGGGATCTACGTCATAAATCCCTTCTAACACTTTGCTAGTTAATGTACTATCAATAGAGTTACTGCTACCCTGGCCAACAGAACTATTAAACCTTTTATAATCATAAGTAAAATCTGAAAAATTTCTATCTAGATTTACACCAACTGCATTCTTGTCATCCCTGAGATCCCTATACTGATATTTTTCCTCATTAACAACTTTGCTTTCACTTAGATCTGAGTCGAGATTAACGCCTCCTACTCTACAATCATTCCCTAAAAAAGCATATGTACCTAAGGAATCGAAGGAGCTTTTGGTTTCGTTAAGAAAGACCTTGTTGAAATCTTCTGGGAACATTTTCTTAGTTTCACGATCGCACGGCACTTTTGACACTAGGAAATCGTTATCACCAGCTGATAGTCTTCGAATTTGGTCAGTTATCTCGGCGATTGATGTCTCCTCCAGCTCTAAATGTTCACCAATCTGCTCAACACTGTTCGGAAGAACATCAATGACGCTAACACTCGCGAACTCGCTTTTCACTTCCGGCTGGATTCGAGCTGGAGTTTGACCTGCGATTGGGGAACTTCCAATTCCAGGACTTGCCTCGTCGTCAGTTGCCATGACATAAAAATCCGAGATGGAAGTTGGGTCTTCACTGTCAACATCACTGAGACGATCAGGTTCATCACAGAGTTCTGTTGAGGTGCTGTCGCTGTCGCTGTCAGCACTGCTGCGTTTTGGTGACGTCATGGTGACCGAGATTGTTTCGGGTGAATGCACTAGTGTGCCAGTCTGAGCTCCTTCATCTGTGGGGAAAAGAAAACAGATCGATAAACACAGGCCAGAAAATGGTGCGAAGTATTAAGGAGAAAACTGGGGATGGTAATTCAAACTGAAGATGAGAGATTAGTTTGAAAACTGAATGATTCTTATCAGCCTGAAGAGGATATTATACCCTATGTGTGTCAAGTCGAACGAACATCCGGATGTTGACCCTTCGTGCCACACCTGCGTCAATACTTGTACCTGTTATACTCCAACAGGTGTCCGAACCGAATTGACACGAACCTTTCCGAATGATAGGGGTAATCAATACTGGAAGAGAGTACGTAATCTTTCTTATCCCGAGGGAGTAAAACAGGGATCCGGATGAACTTAAGGGTTTTTGGATTACAGTTCTGAGAACCTCAGAATCCGATTTCTTTTTTCGAAAAAGATTCAGAGGATTCTAAACAATTTCAACAAAATAAAATGAAATTTCGTTAATTTCCTTGAATCCTTTAAAAATCTTGAAATTACTGAACATCCTATAAAATATCATCTTACAAAATATTGTCAATACATTCTTCATTTTTGAAAAATTAAAATTTTCAACCTGGAAGTTTAAGGATTGGAGTTGTTAACTTTTAAATATATATTAATTTAATATATTCTAATACACACACATTTATATATTGCTAAAAAAATTTTATTTGAATTTTATTAACTAGATTTTCATTATTTCCGCTTTATAGAAATTTTGGTAGTGGTGATTGTGTAAAACTTCACTCGATTATAATTGAAATTTCAAACATAAACTAAAACAGTATTGGACACGTTTTGTCTGAATAGAAAATTATTGGATAAAATCATGGGAACAACTTTGGTTGACATTGTTATGCAATCAATTTTTTTGAAATATAATTGCTGCTCTATGATAAAACGAATATTTTTTAATTAAAATCAAAATAATAAAAATTTCAATGCGACTCTATACTGAAGTTTAACTATCAAAGAATAATTATCCTGAAGTCACTGAAATTTCCAGAAATGACTGAGATGTCTCTTAAAGTCTCCAGAAGGCACCAAAATCACTTTGGGAGACTTCAGTAACTTTAAATGACTTTAGGATACTTTAAATAACTTTAAGTGACTTTAGGATACTTCATTGACTTGAGAAATTTGTTTTGAATTTCTAATAACTAATAAATACATACCATAAGGAATTTCTTTGCTGTCCTTGCGTTTTTTCATATCCTTCCAATGCAAAGTAACAGCCTGTCTATCTTTTCGAGTTTGACTTCTTGGACTCAAACGGCTAACAGATTTTACTTTTGAAGTAGCAGCTATAGGAGATGGAGCAATTTGACGACTTCTTCCACTGATCAAAGCACTTTTACCAACAAGGAGATGATTCATGGCCGACGTTGAAGGTGGTACCATAGACTGTCTTGCACAAGCAGCTGTTAATAATTGGAATCAGTTTCATAACTTGAAATTATACATGCGGAAAGACTTTTATATAGCATAAATTAAGGAAAGTCTACAATAAAGATCTGAGTACTTATAATACTAAAACTTGCAGAAAGAAAATTAGTATGTATAGTTCAATGGATAGAATTATAATTAATACAATTCATTTAATTAATAACTAAGATCTTTAATTTTCGGAATTTCCCAGTTTATCGAATAAAATTTTCTCAGCTTGCTAATGAATAATACATTATATTTATATAAGACGGATACCAGAAAGTATTATGTGAGCTTGACGCTGACGCTCTCGTAGTTTTGCATATTGCTGCTTCAGCGTAGTTATATCCAAAGCCAGTCTGTCCCTGTCGCAGCTAAGAGTCTGCAAAGCTCCTAAGGCCGACGATGTACGATCTGAAAGCCGATTATCGGGTCTAGACATTAAACTAAAAGTATATCAAGTGATGACATCTTTGTATAATTTATTTCCCCTTTTCATTTATTTTTAGAATTAGAATTTTCAATTCAATCCCAATTTGTTGATCTTATCTTATCCATCGTTTTCGAATCATGGAGATTTCAATTTTGTAAAGAATTAAGGATTTGAATTTGAATATAACAAATTAATTCGTTATCAGAATAAAATTGACAATCCGTCAAAGCACTCTCTGCTAATCAATGCTTATAAAATAATTGGAAACTCCATTTGTTTAATTGAGTTAAACCTCTCTGGCGTACTGATAATACATTGAAGATTAAATATTATATTTTAAATGATTTTAATTAACGACCTTTTTTCCTGTGCGGCATACTAAAAATAGCTGCTGCTACTGCCAACCTCTCATCCTCTTCAGTTTCGCTATCATCCTCGTCGTCACTTAATCTTCGAGCCCAGGGTGTTATATTATATCGATGTTTTTCCCTCAGGTTCGTGACTCCATACAAAGGCCCCATGCTGACAATAGTCTACAGAAAAAGATTTCCTTATTTTAGCAAAAAGAGCATTTGTGAATATACAATCTAACAAACCAGAGAGCAATCTTTATCAAAATATGAGAAAAATTAATCTTAACTTATATGCTTTTAAAGAAAAAACATCATACCTTAAAAAATATCTGATAAAAAAATAAATTAATAAATCATCTTTGCAGACCCTTTAAAAATATTGTACCCAACACTTCGTAATATAAAAATTTCACCTTTATAAGGTTGTTAGTATCCGTGAACTCAAGCATTTCCCGGGTGAGAACTCCCATTATGCTGTAAAACTCGTCTGCTGACTTGACGGTCATTATTCGGCTAAAAATGGAATCATCAAAGAATATAAATTTCGAAGTGTCTTACCTCTCTTATTCTAAATTACAATAGGTAAGCTTATGGTTATTATACAGCTTTAATTAACTTTATGTCTGTATAACTTAATAAATAGAAATACGTACTCTGAGATACCTTCCCAAATTGCTAACGCCGTTCTCAAAAGGACTTCATCCCCCTCGAGGAAAATAAGATCCCAAACTCGAAGTACTGCTTCTTGGGGCAAACAATGGCAGAAGAGGGTGAGAAACCATTGCATCGTAAACACATTCGTTAGTGGTGGTTCGTAGCTGCTACCTAAAAATAAATAACAAATTACAAGAACTCTTTAAACTATATTTATTTCAATTTGAGCAGCTAAGTTTTTTTCCAAAACTAGGTTCTTTTTGCAGCTCTATATGGGGCATTCCATGCACTTTTGATTTGGCTATAGCTTTTTATCTTTTTCTACCCTGTTGAAAACATTTTTCAGAATTTTTGTTTTTTAATGCACTTTTTAGATCAAATTTCTGAAACTTTCAGAGTGGGATTTTTATGTTTTCTATTTTTCTTTTACAATTGAAAAAAACATATTTCTTTTAACTCAGCTTATTTTTCATAACAATACTCTGAAAATTGTTTAGAATGTATGTACAGAGAACACGGAAAAAAATGTTGAAAATGGATCTGTGTAATTTTTATACATTTTTTCTAAAAAGTGCATTTAAAAACATTTGAAAAAAGCCATTTTTTGGGTAAGGTAAAAAAATTCTGAAAAATGTTTTTCGATAGGATAGAAAAATAAAAAGAAAATTCAGCCAAATCGAAAGGGATCGGGGTCAAAAGTGGTCGATTTGGCATGGCATGCCCCATATGTATACTTGATTGACTAAATTTTTTAGAGACCTGTAGCCTTGTCCTTAGTTTCGCTTTGCAATGCCTCAAGATGTTTAGATAGCCTAGGTAGTCTCATTCGCAGGAGGTCACGAAATACCGCCATATCAACAGAAAGTCCTCGTAGATTATCAGCAAAATATCCTTCTGGTAGAACGCCTTCTATCAAGTGAATCATCACCTTAACAGCAGAAGACTCTGCACGATCGACTACTTGAAGTATCAATGCTGCCAGAACATTTAAACCCTGGCAGTAACCCACGGACTTGTTCCAACGTGCAAAGCCAAGTAATACTCGACGAAGAACTGCCTGATTATCCCGACCTGCTGCTCCGCAGAATAAACTGCATCCAGTTCTATGGAGATCCTGTGGAATAATATTCAATTTTCATTGTCTGAAGAGTAAATCTAGGCAAGGCTAGGTCGTATTCTTCGGTTGCTAAAGCTTTTATATAATATTTTACAGTTTTTTAATTCAAAACTGCACAACCCTGTGCAGAAATCACCATATATTTTCCCCACGTTTATTATGATTTTAAAAAATGGCCATTATAGGAAAATTTCTACACGGAACTACTGAATCAATAAACTGAAACGATTTTTTTCTGAAATATATTCGTTTTCTCGGCTGATGTTCAGAGCTCAATTTTTAATCTTCTGTTGTTACGTCAATCCTGCTTCCCATATTTTAGAATATTCGAGAAGTCGCTTCAATATTTCATACTGGACAATAGAAGTTTATTTTAATAAAAAATTTTCAGATATATTATCTCCGTCCTTCGCCATAAAATTGGATATATTATGTTTTATATATATATGGTATAATATATATATAATATTAAACTGAAGCTAAAATATAGTATACGAGCAATATCCACACTTTTTATCTCGAAATACCATCAATTTGAAAGCTTGACGTAAACAAGATTAAAAAGCAGAAGCAATTAAACCAGCCTCTTTACTAAACGCGATGTCGTGAAAAATTTGTCCACTAATTCATTGTAGCCATTAATTTAAGAAAACATAAAAGAATGAACTATATTTATTTAAAAATAGCAGTAAACGTTATAAAATTAATTATTATTATTAGCAAGACTAATAATAATAATTACAGTTGTACATCCATCAGAATAGGTAGAGAAAATATTGCATATATTTTAAAAATTAATCACCTTGACAATTTGAGTACCGAGTTCTTCGTCATCTGGATTACTCCACTCGTTAAAACAAACTTTTTCTGCTTGCTTCCAATCAACTCCACGCTGATCTAAATGTCTCTCTGCCAGTGTTATCCATAACTGAAAATAAAAAAAAATAATCATTACGGTTAATTCAATTTTTCTTTGTTTATTATCTTTTCCAACAGAATAAGTATTTCATTGTATTATAACAATTTTTGTGGCATTAAAATTTATCTCCTTTATCTCATAAAATGTAAAAAAAGTCATAAAATCAGTTTTAAAACTGTCGCAAAAAACTTTTGTTTCCGTATATGAAACAGTATTAAATTAGCGAAATAAAGAGAATAACAGAATCAAATATCTCCTCTTGTATTGAAACACATTTTGCAAGTATAATGTTATCAAGAAAAAAAATAGGGTTTATAATTTGTGGGGTCATATTTATTCCACACTATATATTTATATTGATTTTATGACAATATTTGAAATAAAACTCACCCTTGTTCGAAACTCCGATGGAATTCCACCCGGTAATCTGGCCACCATTTTCATAGCATCCAGCCATTGCGTAAAACCACTTTCTCCTGGTTGGGGTGTCAAACTAAATCTCATTTTCGTATCTTCACCTGAATGCCAACAGAAAATCACAAATTGCTTTTCAAATAAGGTTCAAGAAAACTTTCATCATATTTTTCTCTTTCAGAAACCTCAGCAAAATTCAAATAATTCTGAGGTTTTGAAGCAATTATCCAAGAACTCCATGTGGAAAGAAGATATACATACTTAAAAAAAATATTAATTTCTACTCTAAAATCAGGTAAGTAATATGCAAGTAGGTTCCAAATTATACCTTCTAGACACAAAAAAATCCCGTCATTTTAATTTTTATCTATATTATAAAAAAATATAGTTACCACTGTCTCATGATTTTTGGCTGATTAAACATGGACCTGTACTACTGTCTCATTTCTGGCTGACTTTCCATTGATCTGTATTACTTGCTCCTCCTAATAATCCTCTATATATGGTACACTACTCTACACTACATCTCGCTAACAAAACTCTGACCTCTACCACTGATCCTATCCACTCCCTTACTAGTAGTAGAGTTCAGTGTGTGGTTAACCGGAAGAGGATTGGATTGGTGAAGATTTGCAAAGAATAATGATCATGAAAATCTGCCACTGTTTTATAATTTTTGACTGTTTAAACATTGGCCTTTGCTACTGACGTATTTCTGGCTGACCTTCCGGTGATTTGTACTACTTGTCCCTCCTAATTCGCCTCTATACTATATATTATAGTATACTATATAGTACGCTACTCTGCTAGCTAACCAAACTCTGACCTCTACTGCTGACTCAATTTTCCTCTTCTAATTATATCTCCTCTCTTGCTAGTAGTAGAGCTCAGTGTGTGATCAGTCGGAAGAGGTTTGGATTTTTGAAGATTGGTAATAGAAAAGGTGGTTGAAAAGGAGGAGGGGATCAGAAGAGATCTGTACAGATAGTACAGAGGGTCAGCCATTAAAAAACCAGTAGAAACTATCCATATATAGTCAGACAAATCTCTTAGAAGAAAACCAACTTTATTTGTTCAATAAATAATTTACTGACTCATTTCTGGCTGACGTTCCAGTGATTGGTACTACTTGCCCTCTTAATTCGACTCTAAATAGTATAATAGTACACTACTCTACTGGCTAACCAAACCCTGACCTCTGACCTCTACTACTGAGCTAGTAGTAGAGTTCAGTGTGTAGTCAGCCGGAAGAGAGTCGGTTTGTGAAGATTGGTAAAAGAAGGAAGTGGCTAAAGAGGGGGGGGGGACAGAAGAGAGTCTGTAGTACACGCCTGTGCAGGGTCAGCCATTGAGAAAGCAATAGAAACTATATCCATATGTAGTCAGACGAAACTCTTAAAACGAATTGTTTTTTTTAATAATTAATTTTCCAAAATTCGTAGGGCTCGAAATATAGTATATTCAAAAATCAGTGTTAGCTTTTGTTTTGAGGGGAAAGTAATTAGAGGACCAAGACCAAGACAGAAATTTTTTTCCATTCCTTAAAAATTCAAACGTTATATTGTTCATGGTGAAAATTCTTTTTGGAACATTGACAGGAAAAAATCTCTCTACTCTCATATTTGCAACTTTTGTATGGGAGGATAAACATTCACTTTATAGTGCATATTGCACTACAATATAAAGCTGGAACTGCTTTGTAGTTTGTGCTACGTGCTTCGAGGTTCAATTTCGATATGTACATAGGATTCAAATAGGTATCATCTCGGGTCACAATATAACATAACTGACAGTGAATTCTACCGATAAAGCAAAACCGTATTTCGCTGGAATTGAAATATTGTTAACAGAACATAGATTTAGAAAGCAGGACTATACAAGGGATGTAAAAATTCCGTAAATAAACCTATAAGCCATAAGGGCCATAAGGATGTAAGCTTTAATCGCATCAATCCACCTTTATTACTCGAAAATCTCTTTAGCTGGTTGGTTTTCGTATTTTACTTCAAATTTAATCTATAATGATACCTCAGTATGATACTGTTTAAAAAAGAGTACATATTTCTTCTACGAACCAGTAATAAGTAAACGAGCAATAGGTCGAGTAGATTAGTTTGTGTAAATAACTAGTCTTAAACAGGTAATTGATAAGAACCTGATATTCCTTCCAGTCACGTATAGAAGCATGAAGGAACTTGGTAATAGGAGAGGAAATGGTATATTTCGAATGAACAAAGGAAAGTAGAACATACATTCTACACGGTAACCTAACATCGTTCAAGAAAAGTTCCAACTTGAAAATATATCCAATTTCGAAGAAATTCTAGTTTTATTAATTCAAAAAACAATCAAATTTTATATACATACATAAAATAAAATTTTTATTGCTGTGTTCTTCACATCCAAGAATTTTCATAAACTAAACATCGCAATATCTCCTTTACGTTGGACGTATTTCAAAATCAGCGCAGCGCCTCGTTTTTAATATCGTAAGAACAAGGCAATTATACTTTTTGACAATTGCTTCGGACACCAATTATTTATTTAAATATAATGTGAATCTGGATTTCAGCAGAATATTTACAACCAGAGATACGATTTCTTTGAGAATAGATTTACGGATTAAATTAAAATAAAATAAGAAACTAAAATAAGAGATTCCTGAAGCGTGCTAATACTAATTATACTTTTGTTTTGTAAACATGATGGACATACAAGGACGTACTATTTCATTAAATTATCGATGTATCGATATTTATAGTCTTTGTCCATTGTCGCAGAAAATAACAAAACCAATGGAATGGATTTTACAACTTGTAACTGTAGGTTTCTTGAGTTCTAAATTAATAGTTATGCAATCGAAGGAGCTATTCCCTTTCAAAGTCAATAAATTCACCTAATATAGTTCGTATATGCATGTGTCGTAAATGTAAATTCAAACGTAATCTGTTCACTTTAGTAGGCAGCTAAAAGTGCACATAAAACTGAAAATGGGTTCAATTCAGTAGAATAACTACTGTTTTCCAATAACCCCTTATTCTTATATTATTTCGTTATATTAGTTCCATTACTAGAATACTGCATTATATTATTATCTACTAGCATTATTATATGCATGGCACATCGCGTGGCAAAGTTTCAATGACAAATCGTGCAAAATAATAATTTATATTTAAAATCGCAAAATTTTCAACTCTCCACATAAAGATTGCTGTTCAGCACAAGCTTTAAAAAAAGCAGCAATTTATGAGAAAAAAAACTTTAATTTGAATTTACTGTATGTATTCTTGAAAAGTGGGGCAGAAAATAAATAAGCCGAGAAAGTAGGAGCTTGATTTAAATATTCATCTACATTTCACTCAATTTAATGTATTCTCATTCTATGTTCAGCAATTTTGTTATTCCAAGATAGCTTAATATTTATTTTTAGCACTGACACAAAATGCGAATCTGCCAATCCTCCTTTAGAGTCTATTTTGAAAGTAAATATGGGAGGAAATTAGATATTTGGGCCATGAAAAATTAAAATATACTCTTACATCATCAGACTTTTTTTTTATTACTACATATATATTATATATATATTAATTCTTTCATTGTTGCGAGAAAAGTTCTCTTAAAACAAAAGAGTCCTCTATATTGTAGATGGAAAAAATCTGTTTTTCGAGTTCAGGGAATCTTAAATAAACATTAAGACCTGCTGAAAACGGGGAGGAGTCAAAATATACACACATATAGTACCTTCTCATTTTATGAGATATAAACAATGTAAAATATCACAGAAAAAACCAAGCCAAATTATTGTACCTTCTTTTGTTTGAATGTGAAAAAATTTTAATTTACCCACTTGAAAGCTACCCACAACAAACTTCCCCTTCTGTTCTTTCTGTGATAAGGGCTTTTAATTATTTTGTAAATCACCTTCCTCCTCTTGATATCTGGATGCAGCATTGGCAGCATTCGCAGCTCCTGACGCGAGGCTCTTGAGGGAGTTGAAAAATCCACTCATTCTCCGACTAGAGTTTCTCTTCCTTTTTTTTCGTCTTCATTTTCATTCTCACCTTCCTGCACTCCTTTGATTCTCAAATTTCCGTTCTAGCCATTCTCGAGATTCATGATCGGTTATCCAAACTCTGGCTCCCGTAAAATCATTTCCAACTACACCTCTCGTTGCACAGATATTCGATTTAATTTTACGATCTTCAATACTCTGTAATATCGATTTTCTACGAATCCGCTTCATCCATTAAAAAATAATTGTCATCTGACTTTTTTTAAACTACTTGCAAAAATTTATCTCTGACGAATTTTACCAAAAATTAGTTGCAGTAAGTTCTCAAATGATTTTATGAATTCATAGCAATTTCAAAAAAGTGGAAATAGAATACCAGATACTTTACTCAGAAAATAATATAAGTTTCATTGACTAGACTCTGACCTAAATTTGCTTACTACTGCAAAAAAGTAACGAAAACAACTTAGCACTGGTAATAAAGTAGAAGGATAAAAAGTTTAATTAGATTGTTGTTCATATTAAAACATGTCTTACTACTCAAACTAAAAATATTCCACATTTTTATTTATAGAGACATTTGAAATATTTCGCAAAAACTTCATTAATATCTAAATTGCATCGTCAGAGAGTAATTCTGCACATTCATATATATATTATTAATTATGTATACTTTATTAATTAACTGAAATTGCGTTAGCAAACAGTCACTGTGTAAAGGTTTCAAAAGATGTTTTAATTAATATTAGTTGTTGAGAAATGGTATCTCGATTCATAGGTTGTATATGTAAGAAAAAATATGAATTAACATTTTGAATAAAATTTTTAATAGCAGATTCCATTATAAAAAATTGATTAAAAAACGTC
>JAUESI010000033.1:6343686-6358760 GCA_032275145.1 Synergus laeviventris | reverse complement strand
TGACAGATTTTGTAAAAAGGGTTCCGAAATATTGCAAATTCATCTACTTGACATTAAATATGTTACTATACTCTTTAAAATCCAACCCCTAGCAATTTTAGAAAATGATAACGAAGCCAATTTAACATTTCCTAACAGAATATGATTTGCTATTTAAATTAAGAGTCATACAAAAATTAAGAAATATTCCACGTATTTTATTTTTAAGTCGAATGGAGCTGTTTTTCTTATATCAATTTTGTATACATATATAGTAAAGAAAGCAAAGTAACTTGCGTTAAAATAAATAAGATAAACGAAAAAGAGCGAAGAAAAAAATGTTACTAATACTTATGAAAAAAAAGTTACACGTTCCTTGGAATCGAGATACCATAATCGAGAAATTGGACACTGAATTCTAATATTTTCCTACCATCATCAAAAAGCAAAACTCCAAAGGCAGATCCAACAGAGCTTCACAGTGAAATACTGTGCCTCATGTTACAACCCCGTAATCAGAATCATTCAATATTTTGACACCACACAGAATCTCAACGTAAGAATGCTCCTCACAACGCTTCTTCTTCGGTCAGTACCTCGAATGGCATCCATACAGTATATCACCTTATCACCTCAGAAACTTGTGGCTTCACAGTAAATGAAAAAATTATTTTTTCAACTCGCGGATTAATTTTGACTGAAGAGTGAAAGTGAACTTTTGTTCCCTACAAGTCTACGTGTTCTAAGGTCGTCGGTTGATCAGCTGTGATCAGAAACAAGGATGCGTGCGCACTATTTTATCGTGGGAGTAACATGGCGGAGGGTAGAAATGAGGTTTCATTTGCCTCGTGGAAACCACGGACTGGAACTGCGGACACTCTTAAAATTGTCAGATTACCAATGCACCCTACCCATAGCCCTACCACTCCCCTTGAGAGCATGCGCAACCGGTTTCCAACCCCTCAGACACGCAACTCACTCACTCCACTTTGATGGAGTTCCAGTATTGGATAAATCGGTATCTTTTTCTCTCTGAAGATCAAGTTAACTGTGATTGCAAAGTAAACGATGCTAAAGAACACTACGTAAATGTCTGATCACATATGTAAAATTTTTATTTTGAGAATTTAAATTTAAATAAAAAGCCCAAGGACAAGGAAGCGAAAAAAATAAAATTGAAGAGCTGATTGGCTGACTTTACACTCCTGAATCGAATAAATTACCTAATTGCACAAAGAGAAACTGTAGAAGCGAAAAAAAGTTAATTGCTGCGTGTTTGTGTGAAGGTCAATTGCATGCTGATAAATTTAACGAGCTGCTGAATATATTTACAAAGTTTTTCATCATTTAACATAGATATATTTACATGAAATATTGTTGTTTTTTATTATTGTTTTCCTACTGATCAAGTGATGTTGAACTTTTTACGATTAAAGAAATGTTCATTATTTCGAAAGTTATTAGTATTTCTATGAAAGATTGAGATATTACCGTTTTTTTTGCAATATCTGCTTAAAAAATTGACAAAGTGATTTTATCCTGGGCTTTTTTTTGAGCAGAATTTTGATAGCTTCTAAATTATTTAAGGGCATGTGATACTTTACCATAAAAGCAATTTAGTTTCCCCAACTTTACGTTCGCAATAATAAATATGTTTTGCTAAAAATAGGTAATTCACCTCCGTTTCGTACAGACGAAGGTTTTACCAAACATGTCAAAAAAAAAGGTGAACTCACAATTCTGACTTGTATCTATCACCATTCAAAATAGTGATTCTTTTATTAACGTTTTTCCGAAGAAATGCACTAAATAATATTTGCAATTAAAGGAGTTAAAGGAAACCTTCTGATGGTCTTGAAAGCATTAGCTTCACACTGACTAGATTGATGAAATTGCCAATTGATTTTAATTATCGTAAACGTATTATAGCACAGAATACTGCGAAGTTTAATGGCTAGAAATTGCAAGTAAGGTCAGGGATCACATAAATCCAACTTGTGAGAATTAATACTCTTAAAATTTATTAAGTCGTCAACTTTATGATACATAACATCATTTTCATTTTCATATCAAGGATAAGGACTTAATGCTTGTTAAATTATATCAAAAGAAAAATGAGCTATAGGTAATTTTCTAGGTAATTTTTCTTTCTAAATTAATTATCGAATTACCCCTATCTGTAATTAAAAAAGTAACCACTGAACAAAATTCTCTAACAGAAAGTACAGAAAGCTAATAAATAATTCGTATGTGTCCTCTTAAAACGACACAGGAAGGTTTGTCGAATCGAATCAAAAAAGTTGAATCAAAAAATTGCTTGTTGTATAATTTATAATCGGAAATTTATTTACTTACTTGTTTTGTTGCTGTGAGCTTGAAGATGTGCAGTGATGACGTCACATTGCTTGTCACGCTTGGCTGTAAGATAATCCCGACGTCGCAGCTGACGAATCAAAAGCCCACCTACATGGCTAACGTATTCTTTTAAAGTTTCAAGTATCACGCAAAGTTCTTCTTCACCTACGAATAAACAATTATTTTTAGAATATTAAAATTGAAAATAACAGAAAGCAGACCTTTTATTCAATTTATTATAAAATCTTATAAAAAAAGCTTAATTCTACCACTTTTTAACCCGCCTCTCCTCCCCCTAGGGTATCACGTGGTTTTTTAAATGTTTTGTAAAACGTAGATAAAACAAAAAACTAAAGAAGCAACGTGATTTTTGGAAGGCCCCAAGCTTTAGAATGAGTAATTATTATTATGAAAATATATTTTGCAATTTCTTTTAATGAATTTCAATAATTATCGGCTTAGATTCATATGCATAAATCAGAGAGACTTTGTCAGTAGCTGACGAAGCATAACTGAAACTAGCTAGTCACATGACCTCAATGACTTCAAGAGAGAAGGTCCTTAGCCTGTTTTCAAGCGCTACCCTTTCAAGGTAGAAGAAGCACTTGTTTTATCTCTCTACACCAAACCACTTCAATTCGTCTCGCAATTTTGACAAAGGGTCTTAATGGAATATTTTCGAATTCAAATTTATTATCAACATCGATACTTATATGTATATTAAATTGTATTCTCTGACAGGGGCGGTGGATCGTGGTGAGCCCGAGGGGTAGTAAATAAAAGGGCGTTGGGGGGGGGACTTTGCAAAAATTTGTTTTTAAATATACTACAGCCAAAATATCTCAAAATTACCCAACTTACCCACATAATCCGCCTATTTTCCGGCCCTGTTTTCTGATAATTCTCATTCCCACCCCTCACACTCTCCCTTATAATTTTCTTTGCAAACTTTAAGAAACTTTTTAAGAGTTCTTCTTTTATTAAAACACTCGTTTGAAAAAAAGCTGGTAATCAGAGAGAGGGAATAAAGAAATCATAATTAGCTAACTTTCAAGAACCTTTCAAACCTGAGAAACTTTCTTTCTTGAAAAGATGTTTTTAGAGTAATCAGTATGAATTGCAAGATAGTCTGGGCTTGTATAATATAATGTAAATAATAAATACTCTCTTGATCACATAGGTTTAGAACAAATAAATTCAAGGTGAATTAAATAAAAGTCAGGGTCAATTCAAAATGAATCAGGGTGAATCAATCAATTCGATATCAACATGAATTTGAAGAATTTAAAATGATTTCGTTTAAGTCGACAAGATTTCAAGATATTTGGAATGATTTTATAGAATTTTAAGGGTTTTAAAGGGAATTTAAAGGATTTCAAGAGATTTAAATGGATTTCAAACGATTTTCAAGAATTTCAAAGAAATTGAAAGCACTTCGAAAGATTTAAAAAGATTACAAGAAATTTTTATTGAATTTGGAAAATTTCAATGTATTTTAATAGATTTTAAAGAAAGTTGAAATCATTTTAAAAGACAGAATTTAACAGGATTTCAAATGAATTTAGAGTTTAACGATTTTTAAGAAATTTAAAATAAATTCAAAGATTTCAAGACATTTTGGGTGATTTTAAATAATTTCAAGGTCTTTTTTATAAATTTTTTTATAATTTAAAGCGACTAAATATGCTTTAAATAATTACAAGAGCTGTTAAGTGTCTTAAGAAAATTTTAAAAGATTTGAAGAGATTTAAAATTATTTTTAAAAATTTGAAGGGATTTCAACAGATTTCGAGTGATTTTAAAGAATTTCATTCAATTTAAAGAATTCAAAAAATTTTCAGAGATGTCAAAAAGGTTTAGAAGGATTTCAAGAGATTTTCATAAGATTTTAAGACACTTTTAATGCTTCTAAAAAATTTAGAACAATCCAAGTTATCACTATGTTACATAATTATGCACAAGCATGATTAGCTCCTCAGACATTTCAGAAAAGAACATTGTTTCTTATCCGGTTAGCAGCCTAAGACACGTTTCAAAGACATTTTTTAATGAAGTTTATACATATTTTTTCAAGCATTTTTAAAATGTAATATAATTTATTTCAATTACACGGAATTTAGGGAGAGTCATTGAGTTCTTTTCAATGATTTATTTCTTTAATTTATATTTATCTTTAATTCCCTTGAGTTAATTATAAATATCGCTGGAATGTCCTTCGATTCTATTTAATTCCACTGAGTTTCTATATATAGTTAGTTTAAAGTTGTGTATTTATTTATTTTTAAATTATCAACGGCGGGACACTTTTTATGTAATAACTGTAGCTACTTTTATATTCAATTTTCTTACATTTGAGTGAAAGGCGAATTTTCTGTAAATTATATGGCCGAGGGTTCGTTCTGGAAGAATTGGTCGAATCACTATCAGATCTCCTCCCCTGATCACTACTTGGGATTCCATAAATATCCGAAAGAAGTTGATCTACTAAAGTTGATACTGCCTCCTCTTGTTTTTTCGATTCTATGTTTTTTAAAGGTTCCGGATATATCTGAAAAAAAAATTCTATTTACCCGGCTCGGCTAAACTGGTATCAAGGGCTATTTATATGTAAAAATAACCATAATCATTTTTTCCACTTAACTCTACATTACCTGCTTTTTATGTGAGCTTTTAAATCAACTGTAGTTTCTCTTGGCTATAATTTCCACGCTTTGCTGGTATAACGAGTTAAAAAATCTTTGTCTGATTGTGAGAGTGGGATAATAAAACCCTAAAGTTTAATTATTTTGATCAATATTTTGTAAATAGACTTGCAATTAAACTCTTTAAAGTTTAAGTTAAATTTAAAAGCATAAGATCCAAAACTTTCTAGGTGGAAATTACACAAAAAAATTTTTTTTTTTCTTCAAAAAACTACTCTTACTTTAAAAATCTATCATTGTTCTAAGAATGTATATTTAAAAAAATGAATAATACTGCAAAATGAAGTTTTTAAGGAGAATTATTCAATGCTTCACAATTTATTGAGGTAGAAAAAACGTAGCTTTTTCCACTCGACGTTCTCAACAACACACATGAAAAGTTTTTAATGATGCTATTTCAAATTCACACACCATTTGCTCGACCTTAATAGCCTCTTCGACGCGTTTTACCCTCCGACTGTAATCTTTCTCGCGTAAAAAATTACAAAAGCATCATAAAATTCCATGTCTTTGAATTCGTCAAAACTTTATTCAAAACTTCAGCATATAAAATCTCTTTAGAAAACAAATACACTATCCCGTATAATATTTACATGAGAAAATATTAATAATCCAAAGATGATTAATTTCCAAAAAATCCTCACCTTCTGCTTCTTCACTTCCTCAATTCTCAAATCGTTATAAAGGTCTTCCACGACTTCATCCCCGACAGACTTCGACCTTCGGTAATTTTTCTTAATCGATCCCTGGATAGGTTCAACAGTACTTCTTCGATGAATCACAGGTTTGCTATTCATTTTCATAAAATCCGGACTCTCCATTGTCTTCCTCATTAAATTAAATTGATTTGCCTTGGTAACAGGTGAAAAATAATTTTCGTAACATTGAGAATTTTGTGTCTGTTGAGTGACGAAGAAATCGCCAAAAACACGTTCACTTTCCACAGAAACACACTTAACTCTATAAGTAATTTCCGAATTTTTCCCCAAAGGCATAATTCTACACTTCATTTTTGATCAAGAAAATAATTCTTTATTCAGATTTATAATTAAAAAACTCGAATCATCTGGAATGCACTTTTCATACTCGTTGAAGAAATTTTACGCTGGTGTAAAATCAAATGTCTCAGACTAAGTGGGTAATCATCTATTCAACACACGTCATTTTACTTAACTATACTTATTATATCCATATTTTTACACTGCAGTCCAATATGCATTATTCTGCACTAAGAAAACTATACTATGAGTAATTTTCAATTTTCAATTATCAAGCTAAAAAGGATTAAATACTTTATTTTCTAATTTTAATCTGTTGTTTAGTATACGTGTTTATTAGTCTTCTATTTTAGGAGAAAATTATTTAGGACCGACAGGGGTTAGAATTCGCATTAACGTTTTTTAATTGATTAATAAATTATTTAATTTGTGCAATTATTCCTTATTAGGCAAATAAAACTTTTCCACCTTTGAACTTTAACGCTGATGACCCTAAAATTGAGTTAGCTAATAATTGCTATTTAAAACACTTTACAAGAAACTATTATAAAATGATTTATTGTCATATTGACCTCGCGATTACACTACAACGAAGTTAGCAATTCATTTCGACCTAAAATTTTTAAATTTTGAGAGATGAGATTCATTTACACTAATTTTCAATCGTTTTATCATTCTCAATTTTGAACAAAGTATAATAAATATTTTATACATATTAACTAAGATTGTCGTATTTTTATAAATTTCGTTCAAACTAAAATTAGATGTAAACTAATTGACACGTTTTTTTCGATGATAGAATTACTATTATAGGATAAGTAATCGCTCCAATTAGTAAAGAGACGATTATATACAGTATAACAACATTGGTGGTTTTCTATCACAGCATCGGATCGTTAATTGAAGTTGCGGAACGAGAGCTTAATTACTATAGTGTAATCATCCCCTGAAGTTAGATTAAATTCTAGTCCTGAAGCAAACCCTTTCCACCCACATTAAATTTGACCCATGATGAATACCACGGACAAGGTCACTCTATCACTATCTTTTCCTCTCCACCCACTGGAGAGTATAATTTACAGCTAATTATTATGATTCGTATTATCAAACACAGTTGTCGGCTCAACAAAAATAGAAGCGATTACTATTGACACTTTGTTTTACACTGACATTTGTATTAAATTATTTACCTAACGTCTTTACCTTTACATTTTTCAAGGCATATATTTTCTAACATTTCAAACTATTACTTTACAATTTAACAATTTTTACAATTTCAAATAAAAATAAAAAAACGTAGAAAAGTTAAAAAGAACATGAGAATATTTTCTACTGAAAATTAAAAAAATGTCTAATCAGAGACGGTTTCCGGTTCTAGTGTTTACATTTGAATACTAATTGAATATATGTTAAATCAAATGTTCAGAAAATATAGAAAAAAAACTCCTTTTTCAGCTTCAGTTTAAAATCAGATCTTTTTTTCTATTATTTTTTTAAAGCTCTGCTAATTTTTTGTATACTTATTTAATATTATAATATTTAGTTAAATATTTAATTTAAGGTTTTTTTTAAATATTTGATTTAATTTACTAATTATTCTAATAAAACTCCAACACTTGGTTAATATTTTCGCAAATGAATAAATAGTTTGCTAACACCGTACACAGTTATAAATTTCTGCTTCGTCAAGGCAACACATGCTTTATCAGACGAACAACAATTCCCTCGCGGTCGCAGACCACAACTGGAACTGCGCCGGTGATAATAACACATTTTATTAAGCCCGAACCTGTTTCACACTAAGAAGACAACATACTTAAGGATATTAGATTCAAGTTCCAAACTAAAAATTCAAACTCTTCATATTACTTAAAAATATAATAAATAAATTTAAATATTTCTTTACTCAGTAGTAGTACTCATTTTGTAAATAGAAATATGCGTACAGAGTGAAAAAATGTATTATTTTAATACTTTTTATGTAATATGCAACTATTGAATTTTGAGGACAGAACATGAATCAAAAACTTTTTAATAAATTCTTACTTTTTACAAATTCATATAAACTTTTGAAACGACGAATGTTTTCAAAATTTTTCGCTACTGGGCTAATAAATAGTGACCTTTTTCTAACAAACCACTTATCGATAATAACAGATATAATCTAAACACGTTTACTACGTATTGTTTTTCTTTGTGGGAATTTTTTTCTAGACTTTTTCTTTTCAGGATTATTTATAAATGCACCAACTGTATTTTAAATAAATAATTTACAATCTTAACTAATCTGGGGATTATTTTTCATCAACAAATTTGGTTTTGTTATAACAAAATAAAAATTTCAAGTTCGCTTTGAATGCAAAGCGAGATTTATTAGCTCGTTGACCTCATTTAAGATAGTAGAGGTAACCCGTATCTACTGCACACTATTACAAGAAAATACTTGTAAACTCAAACTATATGGCTGACTGAAAACTGCATAGAACAGTTTTATTTAGCTATTAAAATACTTGCAGAAAATACTAAACTTATTATAATACCTAAATACTATGATTTTCTAATTTCTAATCTAGAAGCTAATTAAGGAAATAAAATGTATAAAGATAGTATTTAACGATTGAGAGTTTAGTTTATTGTTACTCATTCTGGCTATACACTTTTAAAATTTCTCTGAAGGAAATTCTTACCATTTTAACATGTAGTAAAATAAATTTTTTGAATTCAATCATCTTAAGCGGTGTTATTTTAAATATCGAATATAAAACTCTCAATTATCTTTCTTAATTCTGACAATGAATATTGCAAATCATGAAATTAAGAAAATAACTTATTATCCTTCGAGAAAATATATCCCGACATCATATCACTTAGAAAACACAGTATTTAATTATTACCCTTTACACTAGAAGTCTCACTTCTATCTCGAAATACAGAACTTCATTTAAGAAAATCTTTCACCTTGAATTAAACAGCAATTCTCAACTTGCGTTATGTTGCATCAGTGGAAAAACTATGGTCATGTCGAAACAATTATTTCTATCATAAATATTGTACAAGCGTACGATTTTTTAAACATATCTCGTAAAATTCTAACATCAATAAAAACATTGTGAACTTTGTACAAAATAAGCCGTGAGCCTAAAAAATCCTAAAGAACAGAGTTTCAAGACACTACAGTTCAGGGGTAGAAATACACTGACCTAACCACCGTTCTTCCACATTAGATAAATTTTATCAGGTTCTCATTTACCTAATATAAATTTTTGTCACGTGAAGTGAAAATACATCAAATAAAGAAGGACGGACTTGAGCGCAAATCGCTATCATGTGAGTTCCGTGTATTCGGTAAATCCGTGATTCGGTGGCCCTAGGAGAAGAACGCCGACACTTTGATCCTTCGAGGCTGTTACAATATCTACTCCTTTATTAAGGAGCGTGAATAATTCTTTTTTTAAAAAGATCTGTAGTAAATACTGATACTTTATCCACATATTAAAGATGAAATATTTTAATAAAAGGATACATTCATCATATGGAGAAACATCGACGTCTTGAATGTCTCCTTTATGACGATAAACCTCACCGAGATATTCATGATGATCAGGATATCTTCTGTATCGTCTCAGAATTCCTCCGTCACAAACAGAGTAAAGTGTGCTGCCATTGGAAGTATATCTCAGTTTCCAAACTGGAGATTCCTTTTGCTCTTTAAGATGTTCCTGAATTCCAGTGTCGGGCACGTAAGCTGAGATCAAATCTCCGCCAGTCATGATCAAACCTAACAATTGAAACATTTTCTTACATTACTTAAGACGGAACGCAAATATTACTCAATTATTCAATGATTAGATCAGTTGTAGTCCATATATTCGTGACATGAGTATTTTTTATTTATTGAAACAGAGTCTTACTGTAAAATCCATCTTCGGAGCTTCTAGAAAAGGGTTCAGGAGTAACGCAAACTGTATTAACAGTGTGTCCAGTTTGGAAAGCGTGTAGGACTCGACCATCAGGTGAAGATACTTTGCATGTCCCATCAGATCCTCCTGTGAGAATCGAATTCTGCCATGGCCAGGTTGGAGGTAAGAAAGAGATGTCTCTTATAACGGATCCATGCAACTAAACGAAATCAGGTTCAGTGATTACGACTACAATAAAACAAATATTGCGTTACTGAAACACAGTCTGGAGTTTAATTTCAGATGCTAAATTAAAAGAAAAACTTGGCTGAACGCTAAAGATGTAAACGAATTTTTAGGATTTAGGAACTGCCAATTCAGTAAGTCATCGGACAAAAAGAGGAATGAAACTCACGTCATAGACGAAATCTAAAGGCAGTGGCATTCGAAGGTCCACAAAAGTAAGACCTTTTCCATTAACTGTGACAGAAATTGCTAAATTTGGCCCCGTAGGATCTGTCGCTAGTCCAGTTCGGTTTCCATTACCACTAAATGCACAGTTATCATAATACAAAATTTGTTCTCCCCTCTCAACATCCACAACCACTAATCTCCTCCCATTAGTAGCTGCCAAAACCTAAAATAATCAACGATAAGTTTAATGAATATAAATTCTAATCTAAACTGAAAATCATAATTCCAAATTCTAGACCTAATTCAAGACCCACTTAAGTGAAAATGATGGAACGAAAGGAGAAGAAATAATCTATACTTCTAAGTGCTTTAAGAGTGATCAAGTTTTAACACAAAAATTCAATTTCTCCATTTTACTCAAAAAATATTAGAAATAGACATTTTTTCACTATACAGAGGTACTCTTTTTAAAAATAAAAGTGTGCCTATAGAGCTAAAAATGTTTAATTTGAATATTTTTTTCATAAAACGAAGAATTCAAAATTTAACTTTAAAACTCAATCGTTTCAGTTTATTTAAAAACTACTAAAAGTAGACATTTTTTCGCTCTGTAAACATACTAGTGATTGGATACATGACCCTTAATTTAAAATTGAAAACGTTCAAGATTAAATTATTTTCAATTATGATGTTTTTTTTTTGACTAAATGATGAATTTAAATGGAGATACCCTTGAACCATCTGAAGTAAATCTGACAGCATTGACATTTTGTAGGTGGGTCAATGTTGTTATTTGATAACAGGTGAGTAATTCCAAGCGAAGAGCAGAGTAGATATTAACTTTGCCATCGTAACCTCCAGAACAAAATAAATACCGGTCCTAAAACCATAAAAATTTTATATAAATTTTGTTAATCAAAGGAACTAGGGACTAAAAGACTGTTTCTTCTGACGTAGACTTAATCTTTACAATTATTGTAGAAACGTGAGAGGGATGTGAAGAAAGTTCATTATTTTTTATGGGATTGTGTCAATAACAAAAAAGTAGTGACATAATACCCGTGGACTAAATGCGACGCCTCTCACTCTCCCCTGGTGAAATTTTAGGAACTTTGGAGTGCCTTCTTGTTGCATTTTGAAGAACAGTTAAAATGATATCACCAGACTCTCGATTTCTCGATTACACCAAATCAGAGATGAACCAAATTATACGCACTTCTAACCTTCTAACTTGGTAAACTGCACATTCTGTGATCTGCCAATTCCACACGATCTTGCTTATCGTGTTTCATTTTTTCCAATTTCACCTTATTTCTGTTTTCACGTACACGAATCCACTTCCATTCACGAGAAAAAAAGCAAGAGTGTTTATATTTTTAGGTGGAAATCATATATTCATATCTGGTGTTAACAATGGAATGTTAAGGCTCATTGCATTGGAAAATAAATAAGCGTTTTTCTTCTGCCTTTCGATTGCATCCAATTGCGTCTCTATCAGCGCATCAGCGTCACAGCGTCTACGGTCTATTTCCATTTCCCCCACTGTTGGTCAGCTGGAGCTGGAGCAAGTGTAGGGTTATAGTTGTTTGTTTGTGTACGCATACCTGACATAACATAACCATGAGCTTATATCTGGCTTATATTAAGCAAAACATTACTTTGACATTTTTTTTTATTTAAATAAAAATGTAGGACCAGATAAACGTACCTTAGCATATTTTCTTTGATTTTAGAAATTTGCAGATTGATATCTTAATAAATAACTAGTATCTCTGGTCAGAGACGTTGCAGAGAAAAAATGCCGATAAGGTAGGGACTAGGGATCTGATGGTGAGCTTAAACTGGTCTTAAAGCCTACTACACAATGCAGAAAACTAGAAAGTATTTTTGAAAAAGAACAGAAAAGCCTACGTTTCCAAAAATTAATTTAAAAAGATAAATGGACCGGACCTATTTTTATTATTGTTACCATATCATAAAGAGTAATGGTAAAACATGTCCTTAAATGTACTGTATTTGAAAAAACCGCCTCTTATAGTTCACTTTAAATCCGCCCCCTGTGACGGCGCTCTTCACGTTGAATAATTTTCGTCAAGTTCGGCATCTAGCGCATTTCCTTGTTTCTTGTTTCTTTTACACGGCTGTCTTTGAGCGAACAAGGTGCGTGTTTTTAAAAATAGTGATTTTTTAATATATTTTCAATTTTGAATCACCAAAACGTTTCCCACAAAAATATTTAGCGTCAATCCTTTTTTCGGAAAATTCTGTTCATTTTTATAGATGTAATATTGTGCAGTGGATGAGATTCGATTTCCAAGGGTAATCTTGTCAAGTGTTTCTCTCACGTTTCAATGCTACTCCTGTAAAAGTGATATTTTCAGTACTTTACTTGTCAGAAGTCAATTCCGAATCAAAACTAGTGTTCGAAAAACTTTAATTAGTGTAATTAATTTAAATTCGAGCCCAATTAAAACTTTTGCAGCCGTAAACATATTCCTAACCTATAAAAGTGAATTCTAACCTGTCAAATAATGCCTTTCGGCAAAATAGTACAGACCCATAGCTATTTTTGACTTTTTAATATTTATAGTATCAAAACTATTCAATGTGTGATTTATGAGTTTACCTAATTTTTTCATAATTATAACTACTCGATATTGTTTAGTGGCATCTTTGAATAGAAAAGAAAATTTTTTTGCGTTTTGATTATAATTAGGGAGATAATTTATTATGTTGGAAGTTGTTTTATGTAAAGTGATTTTTGTCTCTAAAATTCATCATTTATAAAGATTTCATTCTGTATTTTAAAACTTATGATGCTATTTTTGTATTACTTACTAATTTGCTTTTAGATGTTCACTGCGAATGCCAAAATCATTAAAAGCGGCGGCGCTGAGCCGGACGCATGTGAAGCAAACGTCTCGCAGGCTCTTCTAGAATTAGAGATGAATAGTGATTTGAAATCTCAACTTCGTGAACTTCATATCACAAAAGCCAGGGAAATCGAGGCAAATAACAAGAAAGTAAGCAGCTTTTTATAATTGCGTTATTCAAAATAGAATAAGATTCTGTTTAATTAGTAGAAGCTTGTACATTAACTTCAAAATTAAATATTGAAATGATAAGTATTTTAAATATTAATATTTTTACAGTCTATCATCATATATGTACCGATGCCGAAACTCCAGGCATTCCACAAAATCCAGACGCGTTTGGTACGTGAATTGGAAAAGAAGTTTTCCGGAAAGCACGTGATGTTCGTTGGGGATAGAAAAATCTTACCTAAGCCCACCCGAAAAACCAGGACAAAGAACAAGCAGAAGAGACCAAGAAGGTGTGATTTCTATCAGTTATTCATTTAATTAAATTAACATTTAAAAATGCTGAAGAAATTCGTTTATTTCGATTTTTACAACGATTTTTAATATTTCGATTTATTTTTATTGTATTACAGCCGAACTCTCACTGCTGTTTACGACGCACTACTCGAGGATCTTGTGTATCCCGTCGAAATTGTAGGAAAGCGTATTCGAGTGAAACTAGATGGTTCCCAACTTACCAAGGTGCATCTGGATAAAAATGAGCAAACCAACATTGAGCACAAAGTATGTTTCGAATTTTATCAAACAATTTATATATATCGTATTTGTATTTGGAAACTTTAGGGAAAAAAATAGTAATATGCTGTAGTTTTGAACTTTCAATTTATCAAAATATGTTTTCCAAACCAAAATTTGTCTATATATATTGTTCGAACTATATAAGTAAATATATACATTACAAGTTTCTTTTTATCAAAATTTTCTTGAAAAAAATCAAAATTTGAATTCTTTTAATAATCCAAAGAAAATATTATAAATCTATATTGTAATTCTTTTGGTTTTTAACACCTTTATCAACTCTTTTTACAGGTTGACACCTTTGCATCTGTCTACAAAAAGCTAACTGGACGTGATGTCACATTCGAATTTCCTGAATCGTATGTATAAATCATGTTTCAGTAAGAATAAACAAATTTTATTTGTAAAACATTTGTATAAATCGTTTCATTAAATATTCTACCTCCTTAAAATTTGTTCTATTCTTTAGATTTCGAACATGCGTTTGTAAAAGTGATTCATTAACTTTTTGATACCTTTTTTTTTTCTTTTTGGTATTTGCTAATTTTTAGGAAAAGCAATATCTTTACATAAATAAAATATTCCACAATAATTTTTTACTTGAAATATTCTCCTTATTTCAAGAAACACTAGATTTTACTTCGAAGGCTGAAAACTCATTATGGAGTTTTATTGTTCCATTTATTGAACGCTGTAATTAGAAGTAAATATCGATTTTTAAGAGGATTTCTTCAATTCCCATTGATTTAACTATAAATTTAAATTCAGTGGGTTTGCCTATAAAACTTTTGTGTCATTGAACATAAAAGCAGAGCCTTTTATGTGTTGGGAAATTTCAACCTCTATGAGAAATAGAAGAAGATACAAGGGAGTTAAATATTTTCATTTTTTTTTTAGTAAGAACTTTCAAAAACTTCTCAAACTTGATCATTTCTGTATTCTATTGAATTTCAGTTTTTCTGTATTTCATTAAATTTTATCGATGTTTTTTTACTTAATAATTGCTTCATCGATAACAGACTTCTTGCTCTAAAAACTTGAGTGTAATATTTTTTACAGTAAAAAGGTACAAATTTATGGTTTCTAAAAACTATGTTGATCTTTTTT
>JAUESI010000033.1:6327008-6343586 GCA_032275145.1 Synergus laeviventris | reverse complement strand
TTGTAAAATGTCTATGGCACCCAAATAGCTAGTTATGTCCACACCCGTTCAATCCAATAATTTAATATTCCGAATTTGTGTTTATATTCGTATAAAAACAACAACTCTGTTGTTTCCATATTTCAGTTTAATCTTGATCTCCACTAATTTATTTATTTTTGTTTTTATTTACTTTAAAAGCAATACATTATATTTTATAATTGGAGAATGTTTTGATGTCGGTAGTTCTAGTTCTGCGAAATCTGCAAAATGCATTATGGGAAGGTCAGTTAAGTTTACAAATTCTACTGTTACAACAAAGAAATTCGAAAGGATTTAGTTTTCAAAAGATTGCGTTCCGTGCGGTTGAAGTTAAATTGCGTGGTATTTAAGAAGCAATCTTTCGGGATTTTCTTTACGTAATAACTTTTAATTCGTTTTCTTAAACAGTTAATAGTCCTGCGTACAAATTTAAAATCGAATCGTTGGTCGATATCAATGAGTTAGGTTAATTTTCCATTTTCTTTCAACCTGATTGTATAACGGTTTTCAATTATTGTAAATGGTTGTTTTATTTAAGTTTTCAATAATGATAATGCTTCTTTGATAAATAACAGTGAACTTCAGCTCCTTTTTGCAATTTTAGTTTTTTTAACATGTGCTTTCCACGAACGAAAATTCGGATTTTAGTGCAAATATGTGTTCTCAAGCTCCAATGGTCAGCTCGATGGTCATATCTTCAAACATTGGCAGGACATCAAGTATTCAGTAACTCAGTGAGTTTTCTAAGTGGAGTTTCCATCACATTTTAATTGATTGTATAAACATTGTATTTATACCGAAAATTTAGAAGTTTAGTATTTAACTTTATTTAGATAGAGCTTAATTTTAGAACAAAAATCCACGCATATGCTCATATTTTCCACTGAAAAAACTGCATATTAAATTGTAATATCTTGTTATTAAACTATGTGACGACTATTTAGATTTATGTGTTTTGATTTAATATACATATAGATATTAAAACTTAATATCCATTTATTAAAATAAATAATCTAACCTCATATTTAATCAAATATTATACCTAAATGTATTTAAATAGTTGTTCCATAGATTAGTACCAAAATTGTTTCGAAGCACCTATTCGAAGCCTACTATTACGTATTTAAATTTTCTTTTATATACAGCTTAATTAACCCCAATTTAAACTTGATAAAATATTCTCTTTAATTAGATCTCAAACGAAAATATGTCTAAATTAGGAAAATTATTTAAATGTTGTTCCTCGTGATATCTAATTTGAGAACGTAAATCCCATGTTATCATGAATTTTTTTTTATTTTTCTTATACAAAAGATACTGTTACGCCTGTAATTTGATTTATTTTTCCATTTCCTCGTTTCTGTAGAAATTCTATATTTTTTATGAATCATTTTCAGTAGAAACTGGAGGATATCGGTTTGCTCCAATTCATCCCTTTCTCTATAGATGAATATTTTATCTAGCTATTTGATGTATTTTTTATTGAAGGATAATATATCCTCTTTTAGAAAGCTCATATCTTTACTTCGATTCAGACTCTTATTCCAAAAGAAAATTCTTCTTTTGCACTCACGCCAGACTAAAAGTTTAATAATTCAGGGAACCTTCTTCCCCTATGTTACGTAATCTAAGTATTCATTAAGTAAAATGTAGCTACTGACTATGGAAAATATGATTAAAAATTCAGGCATCTTTTGTAATTAAATAAAAAGAAAGGAAATGAAACCATTTAGAATACAAAACTTAATTAACTATATAACCTCGCGAAAATTAAAACGTATCAAAATATGCTTTAATTTAGTACAAAAATTCCTGAAAATATTTTAAATCCTTTGAAATTCGTAAAAATCTCCTTGAAATAATTTTAAATTCCATAGAAATCTTGAAAACTTTA
Source organism: Synergus laeviventris (assembly GCA_032275145.1). NCBI lineage: Eukaryota > Metazoa > Arthropoda > Insecta > Hymenoptera > Cynipidae > Synergus > Synergus laeviventris. The sequence goes on along the minus strand of JAUESI010000033.1, from coordinate 6,341,671 downwards.
ATAATTAAAAAAATGTCTCCAAATCTTTAAAATATATTCTTCGAAATCCTTTAAAATCTTATAAAAGTTAATCTAATTTCCTTTGTTTCTTAAAGTTTTCTAGATATAATAAACAAATATAAATAATTTAACTAACTCCAGAAATCCGTTCACATCTACTGAAACTCCTTGAAATATTTTTATTCTCTTAAAATCTCTGAAATCCATTAAAAAGCTTGTAATCTTTCAATTTATCTAAAAAAAATTTTTTTAAATTACTAAAAAAATTTGAAGTCCTTTGAAATTGACTTTCATTTAATTTATTCCGTAAAACTCTAGGAATTCGTTGAATCCCCTCATTTAAAATCTCTCGAGATTCATGAAAATCTTCCAAACTGCTTTCATACCTTAAATTGTTTTTGAAATCCCCTCGAATCCCCTTAAAGTTAATTTAATTTCCTTTATTCTTGATATGCCTTGAAATACTATTACATCCAATAAAATATTTTCACCGTTGAAATCCGTAGAAATCTCGTATCGTTATGATTTGTAAAAGAATTATGTAACAATGTCGATATTCTCCCTCTTTTACATGGACTAAATCCTAATATTTTCCCTCCCCCTCTAAAAACTGTCGTGTAATTAATGGATGGTCCCAAAATAGTAATATCAACTTTCTCAAATACATTTTTTACATTTTGTATAAGGTTTTGTTCGCTCTCTGGTTCCAAGTTTCTTATATCTCGAGGTTTTGAAACATTTAAATTTTTTTAGAAATTCTGGATTATTGTCATTCAACCGGAAAAATACTTCCAGATGAGTAATTGTACCACCCAATAAATTATACCTGGTTCAGATAATGACTCGTTCGTGCATGATACATGGATATTTTATTCCATTTATTCCTCTTTTTCCACCAAAATATAATTTATGAACAATTTTCATCCAAGTTATGAATTTATCAACTTCTGCAAGTTAAAGGTATGTTAGAATATTTAAATCAAAATGAGTTCTATATTCTCCTTTTCGTAGACGAACCATCGACTTGGCATGCAGTAATTTCTTTTCCCAGTGGCGCACTGTGATCACAGGATCGATAATAAATCCCAGTAGACTGTGCTAGATGTTCCAGGAAATCTAAGAACAGGGGCTATTCCCTCACCCTTGCGTTTTCGTATTTCTGTTTAGTACCGACTATTCAAGCGTCGAAAAATTTCAACCTTTCGACTTTCTGGCTCGTTTTTTCCAATTTTATTTTATCCACATACGTTGGGCGTGTGTAGTACCTCTAAGGATTTTAGTCATGGTAGAGGGGGTGGAAAGCTCGTTGGCTGTGAAGAAGAGGCAAGAGGGGGTTGGCTACCACGAAGCAGCAGTGCGACGCGACACTGGCAGCCACGCGGTTGCCTATTTTAGTCTTTCTCACTCTCGGAATTCCCCTCACATATAAAAAAATTGTTATTGAAAATAGTGAACAATTTAAATTTGAATCAGATTTAAATTTGGCTTATTTCGATTTTCTGTTCCCCGAACTCCGCTTTGACTACACTTCGTCCTTTTCCAGTAACAATTTGTCAGTGTCAGTGCTCTCTTGTTTTTTTTTCCTTCAGCCTTATCTAATTTTTTAAAGGTTTAGCAAAAGCAAATTAATTGCTTCTTTTTTTCCTTATATTGTAATTAATAATCGTTGAGTTACCGGTGATTCTAATGAATGTGTGAGTGACCGTAAAACGTGCCACGTGAATACTAGTTTTGTTCAATTCGACTTTGAAGTTCTACTATTCTTATCAAAGTCTTTGCACCAGGTCTGGATCATTGCGCATCGTGGAGGTAAGGGAGATTTTTTTAAATCATATTTTTTATCGTTTAATTTAAAGTTTTATAATCTTTTTTCTTGGAATGGAAGTTGTGAAATTGTTTAGTTTTTTGTTCGAAAAGGTGTGAGAGGAAAAATAGGTGTGTATTCTTCATACGGAAATTTAGGGACGAATGTGAAGCGATCCAAAAAGAAAGAATTTGAAATTAGAACCATTCAAAAGAAAGAAAATGACCCTTTTAAAAAATTAACAATTTTTAACTGAATTTAAAAAAAGTTTTTTTTTGTATCTAAAATATTTTTCACAGTGGAAAATGAGCTGTTAATTATGTATAATTTAACTATACCATACGTTAAATAAACAATTATTATGATTAATTATGTTACAGTGTTAACAAATTTTAATTACATAGTCTTGTTGACTCGGCAGAAAACTGTAAATTAATTTTCACATTATGCTAAGTCAATTTTCTTTTCCGTGAAGTATTTGTAGTCAGAAATGAGGTTCTGAATAAGGAAGTTAATGAAAATAACTTTTCACTGCAGTTTCTGCATTGAAAAATAATTAATTTTTCGGTTAATTGTCTCCGCATGGGAACAGAAATTCCCTATAGTGTGAGAAGCCTTTTGACGTTAGAAGACGTGTTATAAATTGAGTTTCAGCAAGAAATTGGTTATTTATGAAAATAAATAATTCATACTAATTTATCATTTATTTATGAATATCATTAAAACTGGATACTTCGAATAATCAGTAAATAGATATATTAGAAGTCTATTCATAATTAGATTTAACATCAATTTGAAAGAATCTTAATTCAATTTTACGAGTTTTAAAAAACTGAAACTTTGAATCATTTCTGATATGTATTTGGGAAATTTATTTTACTTCATCTGATTGTGAGTAAAAATTTCTTCTAGATAAATTAAAAATGATGCGAATAATAAAATATTAAATGATATCTTTCATTCAATTATAACTCCCTATAAATATGTTATTATCTATAAATATTTAATCAGTAAATGGAATTCGGAAAGGTTGGTATCATCTTTCATTTGTAGTGGAATTCATTCCACCAAACCATTAGTTAATTACTAGAATAAATACTAATCATTCCTCGAATGTTGACCCATATCTAAATAAGATATTTCTCAGCAATAGAATAAAGGACCAGAATCAACATTAAATAAATTAATCTTGTTTACCACTCTACTATGCAGTATAAAGTTTTATCTCTTGAAACTTACCTTGGTTTCAATATTTAATTGACGAATCTGATACGCAGCTTGATTCACTTTTAATTAGTTTCTGATCCGTTTGTCTAAACAACTCGCTAGAGATTAGACTGTGGGGCTTATTCGAAGACTTCATCAGTAATCGTTACTTTCGAAACTCGTTGAATGGAATAAAATACAGTCCTTATTGGTCGAATTGTCAATCGCGGGATTTAGTCAATTCTCTTTCGTTAAAAAAAACTTAGTTGTGTTTCATTATTCATTTTTTTATTCAATCTTTGGCGCATTTCTTCATTTATTATAATAAAGTGGGTAAAAGCTGGTAAAACGTAGGTTTGATTTTCTGATTATTTTTGACTTATTTAATTAAAGCGTATATTTTCTGAGATTTTGTGGAGGAGTCGAAAACTTCCGTGTGACGAACTTAATATATAGAGTGAACAAGAGGGAATGGAACGTAAGGCGGAAAACCGGCTGTGCTTATCTTGCGGAAATAACGGTGCATGATAAAGGTCAATATTTTCATATATTGTCAGATAGAAGCCTTAAAGTCGAAGCTCAACAATTATGTACCAGAAAGTACATACTAGTACTAAATATGTAATATTTTTTGTAATATTTTTTCCTAATTCTATTTCATCCATAAATATTTTTAATACAAAAGAATCAATATTTGTAAAACTGTTTCTAGTTTAAAATACAATCAATACCCTCAAAGGCTAATTTAAAATTGTATAATGAAAATTCTGTAATCACTATTACAGTATTGACTTTGAGTTATTTTTAACTCCTTTTTCAAAGCTCGGAGGGTTCTTTTATCGACACTGAGAAGATATTTGTCAATTGATATATGTATACCGTGATTAGGTTCAGAAGACGGTCACGACATGAGGAAGATTTGCTATAAATCAAGCCGTTTATTACTTTGATCGCCATTTTCTTTTTTTCATTTGCAGACTCGTTTTTCTTTATCAATACGGAAGTCGTGTGGAAATTAATATGTCCTTCCTTTTAATCTAACCATTCCAGTGAATCCTCTCTTAGAATTGTAGATGTTCAATTTCCATTGCAAATTTTTTTTTTAACTTAGGAAGAGTTCGTGAATCCAAAATTATGTTATTATGAAAATATGTTATAATTATATATATTTCTGAATATAGTCTTGAGGGCATGAGTTAATAAGGGACTGTAGATGAATTATACGATTGTTTAGTGAAATTCAATTTCAATCTTAGAATAAAGATCTTAGATAAAGATATTTGAACTGAAGCACCAGACGGATGGGAACATCTGTACGATAGTGAAATTTGTAATGTGGAAAACATGTAAAGAAGAACATGTGCAACACGAAACTTTACATTAAATGTATATAAATTTTGCAATTTTGTTACATATATTCAAAAAAGTGAATTAACAAACGAATATAGAAATAATTTATTGATAGTGTATATTATATCCTAGACAAACGTGAGTTTTAAGTAGAACACAAAATATAGAATGTGGTTTTTGCTAACAGTATATAGAATCGATAATCGTCCCTTATCTCTCTAAAAGGTTACTATTTTACCGTGTGTTTATTGTTTAAGTATGAATCGTTTATGAAAAACTAATGCAAAATGGAAGAAAAAGAGAATTCCAAAGTAAATAAAAATGTTATGCAATTCGAATAAAAATCTTACACAATGTGGAAACAAAATAAATAAAAGTTGTTCTATCGATTCTTGTACATCAGAAACTTCACAGTGTGGTTTCATAAGTTTCAAGTAAAACTTTTTTTCTAATGACGAGGGCATTTATTTTCTATTTCCTTCTAGAATGGAATTTTTAAACAGAGAAAAAACTTGCACGAAAAATCCCCTAAAAATAAATGAGATTTTTCTAATCCAATACATTTGAAGCAAACAATTTGTGAAATTTGGATTGTGAATTAGAATATAAATTAAGTGCTCAAAAGGCCTTCTACTGTTTTTGTATCTATTTAGGATGTGAATAATTAATTATTTTAGCATAAAAATAAATAATGTATACATTAATGCATATATGGTTACCAAATCAGAATTTGATAGGATTATGAGCGGAGCACAGTGAAATCGCACGTAATTATGCAAATATTGATGCAACATGCTCGGGACTACTATTATAAATATTTGATAGTTCAAAATAGCGAATTTGCGTGAAAGTTATTCTTTCGTATATTACTCGTTTCTCGACCTGTTTCCTTATATACGTAAATCAAAACATTTCGATCTGCTATAATTTAATAGATATAATTTAACGAAACCTACCCTAATTATAATAATTAGTTACCTCGGAAAGGTACGATAATTAGAAGTTATTAGTAGTAAAGCATAATACGTGATTGATTCAGTCCACAATGAAATTAATATTAAATTAATGACAGTGCGCAATAAATACGGATCTTGTGTATAATGTATGTTATAGGTATAATATATACCATATATAATAAAAGGTTTATTGAATATATCAAATCAAAGTTTGTGAGAATTTATTCATAAGGGTTAGCTTATTAAACGCATATAAAACTTGTTTAATGATAAGTGAATGTTCATAAACGATATTTTATGATGTTTTCCAAAGTACATTATTTTTTTAAATTAAGCTTTGATGAGATCATTGGGAACTAATTTAAAAGTTATTTTCTCTTTGCTCTCATTATTGTACGCATATAGAATTGTTCTCGATAAGAGCCCGGAGGTCGGATAAAATTCATCAATTGGACACGGGCGCCGACTTCACGCAGCTTCGAGGATATTTGATCGATTCTGCAGTCTCGAATTCCATTAAACCTTCCAGTGCTAACCTATCGTTTTCAACATAGCTTTCTGTAGAGAGAGTTGATTTTATTTCCCTATTATTTGTTTCGATGAAAAGAAACTTTTTATTGTATCATTTTCAAATCAAATGAAATTCCTACGAAATTCTAGACGAAGCTTCAATGATTTAACTAATTTTTAATCTGGAAAAATCATTAAAAGAATTACTCGTAAATTAACCTTTGGAACTTTTTCATTATGTATTCTCCTTCACACTCGCTTCCCTCTTTAATAATGTCTCTTTCTCACGAAAACTTTGAGACGAAATATCCATGATTATACGGAACGTATAGTAGTTGTCGAAGCACGTTTCTTCCTTTTCACAAGAGCAAAATTCGATAGAAGAAACACATTTGTAGTATGGGCATTATTCTTTTTTATTGTTAAAGAAAATAGTAGTTGTTATAAAAAATCAAAGTAGGAGTCTTTAGCGAACCGAAAAAGATGAAAAATTACTTTTATAATTTCCATTTTAAAACATTTCTTTAGATATCTTACTAAAACTATCTTTGCATCGTGTATGTTTGGTGATATATCTAAATTAAAAAGTGGACCTAGAAAGTTGCCAATATTTTTTTGATTTTATTCAGTGGATGCCGTTCAATTTTGTTTTAAAGCTCATTCATCACCCCTATAAGTGGATGTCCGACCAAACTCACTTTATTCTACTTATTACCATCTGCCTTCAAAGTTTTTCCTATCAAATCCATCAATCTTGAGAATCTTGAATTAAGAAGTCAGTCGAGTAGCCCAATTTAAGATATAACCATTGACAATATAAATTATATAATTATTTTTCAATATTAATTTAATTATTTAAAAGTATAAAATCGATCGTAGGCTTCTTGGCTAAGGAAAATCATAAATAATCAGGGATTCGAATCCTCTTACCGAAAGAAAATTTTCTACATTGTAATATCAATTATAATTTTCTATAACTTAACTCTGTTTTTTTTAAGGTCATTAATTTGACTTCTCATTGACTAAAATTAATTTTAGGACTCGATTACTAAAATACTGCAAATTTATTCTTACTTTTCCTGTCTCGTTTGAATATAATAATTCTGTTATCTCAGAATAGAAAATATTAACGTTATGTTGCGCGATAGTGAATTTAATAGCTTAATAAACTGGAAAAAAATGTTTTTTTAACAAAAAAGAGATAGATTGACTTTCAAATTAAAATAATTGTTTAAATACTACTAAATATTAAAAAATTAAAATGTGCTAAAAGGCGGAAATGCAAAAACTAGTAATATTAAAGATATCTTTATGTAGCAGAAGTTTTCATAATTTGCGATCGCGTGACAAAGAAAAGTATACGGTGATGGTTGTATAAAAGGAATGTAAAAGACTGTCAGTTTATTTTCAGTGAACTTAATCAAGACTAGTTGGAAGAATCCACAAAAGTTTGTAAACATTTTTTATGTATTTTCTTTCCACAATCGATGTTTCAGAGATTTACTTTTAATTATAGATTATAGATTTTCTTTAGACTATTATTTGCCCAAAGTTTCTAATTACTGAGGTTTCATTTTCACAATTGAGGGAAATGTTTATGAAGTTTTCCAGAAAAAATAAAGTGGTATGCTCAATTAATTATACCAGGTTTATTACACGTTTTGTAAAATTAACTTGAGTTTCCCTTGTACGTTTTCCATTTTAATCCTGCGTAAATGTAAACACTTCATCTGCTATTGACGTTTGTACTCAGTTCCAACATGTCGAAGATTTAAACAATAGATTCTACTTTGTCAGATTTTTGCGAATAATGTCCTCTAAAAGTCGGTAGATTTTTCAATGTTCGCCTTATATAACGACCTCCGTGGCTCCAGCATAAATAAAAACGGAGAGTAAAACTTTCACAATTAAAAATAATAATACAAGTTTTGTATTTGGAAAAAATTAAATCTCCAAACATTATTAAAGATTTACGTTTTCGTTAATAATTATAGGTGAGAAAATAGTTCATTTCGAATTAAAAGCTTCTTCTTCTTTAACGAGTTAAATATTTTTGGGGAATTAACTTGCCCATCACGAACGCTATTGTCAATTTAAAAAAGAAAATAACATGTTTTTCAGACGTTTACTGGCTTATCTAGATTACCCAATTTTATATTCCCCCTCAAAAAGGCCAGCTAGATAGAAGGAGAGATATATCACTGGATTTCGTCAGGATTATTCGCTCATCATATATATAGGTATACATATATTCTTTCTCCCTTAGATTTTCATATTTTTCCGTTATAACCGCAGGCTTTGTCCGAAATCATTGGCAAAGCCAATATTTAAATTGGAACGGAATCGAGTGCACTAACGAGCATGGCGGATAGGCGAATTAGACTTGAGGGAATTCTCTATTCCTTTTATTCCACTCTAGGAAAAATGAGGTAGTTGACAGGATTGAAGCTTTCAATTTTCATAATCAGAGGTTATGCCAGACACACATATATATATATATAAAAGGCAGACAATTATGTTATTCCTGTATGTGTGAAACTTGCTTACTTCCATAGATAGAATATACATACACTTTGTAAAGTTTGCAAGTCAAATTTTCAAACCTAGCTTCGCAAGCTCCCGGTGCAAACTAATTGTCGATTCAGGCCATGTCACGTCGTGGCAGAATACAAGGCTTTCGCAAGCTGCATCCCTCTACGTAATTCACATAATTGGTGGTATGCTGTCACATGTGGAGGAAAAGCCCATTGTAATAGCTATTGTTATCGGAAATGTAATTGCCATTATCATAGCCTTTAACCATAAACTTTCAAAAGTTAACTCATTTTAAAGAGTCATAATGTCTATCAGTCGGGTGCACAGGCATTTGTTGAGTTTTTCATCATTCGAGTAATGTAACTCACGTGATCGCCTATAATGGTCTATACAAGTTATGTAGTTTCATCAGTCATGATTGATTTTTTTTGTTTATAAATGAAAATCTGATCCTTTTCTTAGAAGCAATTCATTTTTCTTTCATTTTGCTTCCTTATATTTGTACAGTGGTGATAAAATCTAGTTTAAAAAAAAAGCCACTCTAGAGGCCGAAAAGATAGACTTTTTTGGGAATTTTTTTTAAGAAAAACTATACAATAAAGCGAGATTACAAAAATTTTGAATATATCTTTAAAAATACATTGTCTATATAAGTACGCAGAAATTTTGTTAAACTACATAATTCATTTGTTATTCATAATTTTTTGACGATTTTTCAAGAAAATTTTTCAATTTTCACTTTAGAAGTGTGCCATTTCGACAGAAATCAATATATCGAAAAAATTCTACGTGCTTCTATATAAACAATATATTTTTAAAGATATATATTTAAAATGTGTTGAAAATTGTATGAGTTATGTTTCCGGCCAACTTAAAAAATTCAGTTTTGCAAAATGCTGCACTGATATATTTTTTTTGCAATCTCGACTTATTTTGGAGTTTTTCTGAAGAAAAAAAATCCCCAAAAAACCTCTTTCTTTTAAGATGGCTTCAAAAATTGTCCGGATGTGTTTGTGCGTGTGTATCTGGAGAATGTGAGCAGTAAATTCATGAAATTTGGCATGCTTATTCCAAAAGTTGAATTTTTTTACAAGGGTTTAACGAAATATTTAATTTTAGAAGTTTTATGTACTATCATAATTTTTTTAAACTTTATTTTTCGATTATAAGTTCTTAAATAATCATAATTAAAAGCTTATGTAAGTAAATAAAGATTCCTTGCATCGAGACAAATTGATTGACTTATTTGATTAATTTCATTAAAAATTAAGTATAAGTTATAGTCATTTGTAATTTAAAAAAATGTATTTCATGTATAAGTCTTTAAATTACCAAAATTCAAAGCTGACCTAAGAAACTAAAAGGTTTCTTTTGTCCTAAAAAATGAAATCATATAATATTAATAGTTTCTTCTTCTTTCATTGATTTTCCTTGAAAATTCAATCAATTGCAAAATTTCTATTTGTAGCACTGAATTTTTTTCTGATAAATATATACCTACTATGTAATAAATGTACATATTTTGAAATTTTATGCAGTTTTCTATTTTATTATTCCAAGATTTATTTCATAAGTTTATACTCTTTCAGGTGAATCCTTTCCCCTCAAGGCCATGTGAGCTTTTATCAAAGCGTTCAACTCGGTGATCCCACTATCACACCATCGCCGCAAATGCTGAAGATTATAATTGCGCCGGACGCCTGAATTATTTGTAAGTTCATAACCACAAATTCTCTCATTTAATAATTATTTTAAAATAATACATTTAAAAACAATTATTTAAAATTATTTATTCCCTGATCCTCAGAGTTTTTCAAATATTTCGTGAATCATGTCAGTTATTTTGTTTTGCAAATAGGACAAATTTTGTCACCTTTTGACCCCTCTCCTCCTCTATGTAGACTACTGTGGCTTTTGTTTCGACTCCTCCCTCCTTCCAGGTTTTTTTTTTAGAAGCTACTTTTAAATACCTAAGTATAAAAACCGAGAAAATATATATATTCTACTGTAGCCTTTTATCTGATCCCCCTCCCCTAAACAAAATATGTGGTTTATGCAAGCTGTGGGTCTAGGTAATTTCTTATTGTTTTTTACATGGGGAAGAGGGCGCTCAATTGAAATCTCACGTAAAACTTCCCTTCGTCTAAAAAAATCAGTTTTGAATCTTGCCGCTACCGCAAATCCGACAACAGCAAACAAATTTTTATTTTATAATAGTCATTTTTATTAATAAAAGAAAAAATACATTTTCATTTAACTAAATTAATAGTGTTTTTTTTCGTGACTAAAAATATATTTTGACAGCCACAATACCATATATATAAAAATGACAAAAAATTATATTCTTTTAAAAATGAATTGCTCATCATCTATTATCTTACTCAAATAATACTTTAACATTCGTTGATTCTCAAATACAAAGGCTCTTGAGCCTCTTAAACATAAATCATTGTTAACCCCTGGATCATTTTTCATTAAAAGGGAGGTTAAAGCAGACTAAGATTTAACCTTGCCTTAAATTAGAACTTGAATCTCTACTCAACACGTTGACTAAATTGTATTCGTATTCCAAATTCGCCCACCGCTCTTTGTCCCCGGTATCAGATTCAGGAAATATAGCCCTGTTTTAAATTTCAAAGCTCTGTAAAAGCTCCTTTTCATCGCTATTTAAACAAATGTTTAATTTTATGCTTGAATTCTGTTTTAAATTTAGAATTTTTAAAACTAATATCTAGGGATACGAAAATTATTGAATATATATAATATATGAAGTAAATGTAAATGTAAAATTTAATTCAGTCATTCCAGAGATTTGTCAAAGCTTAGCCTCATTAACAGTTCACTAATTTAAACCATAAATTTGACAGTGAAAAATTAAAAACATTGAATTCCATTTTACTTTTATCCTCCCTTAATTTCTAAATGAACATTCTGCCCTCTGTATAATTATTTACTATACTGAAATTGGATTGAATTCTTACCGATAATTCTCAGATTTGATAATGCTAATGCAGCTTGTACAGTTTCATAATGCACCTTAAGAGCTTTTTTGTGCAGATTCACAGAATCCGCTCTAAGTTCTCTTTTATTAGACAGGGGTATGTAGTTCGTAACAACACACACAGCATCCGTTTGTTAGTATTATAGCTGCAAGAGCTTAAAGAGGTAGAAACCATCGTATATGAGAAAAATCGATCCCCCTTTTTGCTCTCAAACTTTTTCTTGGTTACACCATATGAAACGACGTCATTGCATTTCTTATCTGAAATATCGGACACAAACTTCCTATCTGATTGGGCTTGGTTTCAGTTTTCACTTTTTTCTTTTATCGCTTTGGCTATTCACTTGAAAAATCAAATCTCCACAGGCGTTTTTTATTCATTTATACCTATAGGATTTTCTCAAATAGTCGATAAAAACATATTTTTATTATAAACACTCTTCCCATGCATGGTTTTTTACACAACAAATATTTAAAAAGTTATGATCACATATAGGTAAAAAAATGGTTAAATAAAAAAATCCACAACAACCGTAAAATTCCTTTTAAAACTATTCAAATTCTTTAAAAGAAAATTTTCAAATTATTCATAATTCATTAACAAAATCTTTTAAAATCCCTGAACATCTTTTATTTATATATTTTCAAACCTCTTAAAATCTTTTGAAATCTCGGTCAAATTTAAAAAATATTTTATTTGTGTTTTTATTAAAAAGATATTTCAAATTTACAACTAATAAAAAACTAGGACATAACCGGGAATTAAAGAGCTTAAACATTTATTCCTCATAAAGAGTAAATTTGAAATTGAAAGAACATAAGGTGGTGAAATAACCACTCCATCACAGGGAATTAGCATATAGAGAGTCGATATAAAGGACTTGGCGAGTGCGTGTCGAGTATTTTCATCGAAATCGGGTACTGTATCAGTTAATATTTCATTCCAGTCTACTGCACCGAGAATTTAATAAATTTCACCCCTTCTAGTTCGGTTTAACTTTTTTCATTAATGCTAAAAATAGACCGCTGTGAGCGAGTTTGAAATTCCGTTGGAAATATGAATTGAAGGCAGAGTACATTAAATCCAACTCTTCGAAGTCCATTTCTTCTACTCCTGGAGAATTTGGAAACATCTTTATTCCTCTCCTACTCTATATTTAAATATCGCTTGGATAATAATGATTCTAACTAGCTGAATTATCAATTATCAATTATTATCAATTCGCCTTAATAAACACTATATTTTTGACTAGTCATATTCTAAAATAAATATAACATGAATAATTGATTTCTGAGTGATATATTTGAAGCCAGAATCTTAGAGCCGAACATGTCATCTGTATGAACGATTATCGATAATCAAGCGGAAAATATAATGTTCAAGGTTGGAATATAAATAGCCAAACCTTGTGTAAATTTATGTATTTATTTATTCAGGGTTAGAGTCACGTAGAGATCCTCACAGAAGAAAAACATGCGGAGACACGAACCCCTGGTTTTGGACCAATGAAACCGCAAATCCCATTTTACCTCGCTAAATTCATAAATATAAGACTCTTTTTCGCATTCTAGAGATATTTAAATACTCGTTCATCACTCTCTCAATTTTATTTTATAGACCTTGGAATCTAGACGAGTTTATTGCGTACAATTAAATCCAGAATTGCATTTGCATTTAGTTCATATTTGATACTTCGTTAATTTCATTTTTGAGTTTATTGTTTAAATAAAATTTTTTTTCTTGAGTCAAGTAAAAGCTTTATAATTCCAACTTTATATCGTGAAGTGCAAACTTTCGAGGGATCAGGGAAGGAAGAGGGCTTACGCGAAAGAGGATTTATCTTCAAAAGAAAATAAACTATTACCTAAAATGAAAATGCTGTATTGCATTTTATGTTATTTTTTACTTTTAGATAGTTTCAGAGAGACCATTTTTTATGAAATTCACAAAAGTAATTAAAAATAATGCAAATAGTACAAAAATAATTACTTGGCTAGCTGGCATAACGCGATTTAATATTGTTCTTCTGCTTCTTCAAGCGTTCTAAGATTTTAAGCGTTCTCTTTTATGGGTTCGATGTTCTAAGATTATTATTTTGCTCTAATTCCTACGTGAAATGCAGGAGAGATATTTGAAACAACTTGCACCACGATTCTCCAACTAGAATAACATTTACTGTTGTAGATATAATGTAATGAAGCTGTGAATCCGCAATAAATTTTGACAGTTGCTACTGCTTGAAACGTGTTCGGAAATATTTATCATTTCTGTGCTTATTGAATAAGTCAGGAAATGTGATAAGAAAAAAAAGAGATTCTTGTAGTAAAAATAACTTGGTATTTACTAAAAAGATTATTCTATTATTATTAAATTGGCTGAGTATAACTTATTCCAAAATCAGTAATCAGACTTATTTCTTGAAAAATTATCACGGTTCAGTTTGATTTGATAGACGGTTTGAAATCATAATGTTCAACCAATGAAAGGGTCCATTTGATTGTCTCAATGCGACACTACACTACAAAACTGATCTAACAAGAGAAAGTCATCTTATATTTACAACAGTCTTGGCTTTTCGCCAATAGAAACATCGTTGCCTCTTTTTCCCTTATCGTCTCCTTTCCAATAATAATAAATTGGAAGTTGTGATAGCATCCAATTCAACATTTATGTAATTCGTCAATTCCAGAGGTCCTAACGCCCGTTTTTCTACACTTTCCAAATTCCAATCTGTCAAATTGACATTTATTCGATCACCCGATGAACCGACTGCATGTTTAATGCTTAAAAAATCGGGTTTAAGATTCTAGATGGTACGCATTCTAAATATACTATGACAATAAATTGAACTGCCAAAATAGTTGGCTCTTAACTATTTTTCTGCAGTGTTGCATTTAAATTGCTTTTTATATGTCTAAAATTCCTCAGAAAATAAATTGCATTTAGTTCCATAAATTGTATTATATTTTGTAGTAGAAGGAAATTTAATCCTCTTATCAAAAGGATAACTTTTTGAAACCAGATATGCATTATGCCCAGGTTAATTCTTCTCTTTGTCATATTATACCAGCTGTTACTGGGCTTTTCTCTCTTTTTTTTTTTAACAATATTCTGTTTGATATCTTCTGTCCGACAATTCTGATCCGTAGATACTATTTGCACCTACAGCTAACACCGTTCACAAAAGAAAACTTTTTATAAATTTGCTAACATTGGCAATATTCTCCCTTTGAAACTAGAGCACATCAGTAGACGTTGATATAGAAGTACATATTTGCTGTCGAATTGCATGCACCTAGT
>JAUESI010000033.1:6299695-6319807 GCA_032275145.1 Synergus laeviventris | reverse complement strand
ATATATATATATATATAAACTTGACCATTTCAGAGCAAGGGTAGAAATGGGTATAAATAAAGTGAAAGGGAACACTTAGTCATTTTGAAGAATCGTTGAGGGTGTTTTGAAAAATTTTTCTCTCTGGTGAAATGTAAACCGTTGATAAATTTAAATGTTAAATACATTTTTTCTAGGATAAACATGTTTCAAAATCCCCTGTATGTACAATATTCAATATTTTATTTTTCAATTTAAACTGAATTGGGAATGCTGCAATAAAAATTCAATTAAGGAATCTAGATTTACTCTTAATCTGCCGGAAAAACATCGACTTTTATACATGCAGGATATAAAATAGTATAGGTATATAATTTTCAGGCAGACATCAATATATTTTTAAAATATCACTAATTAAAAATGATGATAAACAAATTTTCCATTTTCCAGTCTTTTCGTTGAATTCAAATATTGAAATTATGGTCAGAGAAGTTGAAATTTTTAATTGCACGTTTTCTGTCTTTTTTTTATTAAAGCACACAATTTTCACACTAAAATTCAGCGTGAGATATTTAATCATAATCTAAATTAATTAAAAATTACTAATTGAAAATGAAGAAATCAGTCAATTATGAATTAATTATTATTTAAGTAATTATTAATAATTATGAAATTTATGTTATGAAATTTCATTTTCATTATTCAATTTACGAATATTCTTTTTTCTGGACACTTATTCTCAGAATATTGGAGCAGGTTTCGACCTTATTTCCGCCTTTTTCGAGTTATTTTCTTTAGGTACTTCAACCCATACGTTATATTATTTTTCTTTGGGGTTTATTTATATTAAAAAAAGGTGGGAAAGAACAAGAAGGAATATATTTAATTAAGGGATCCTTACGAAATTTGAAAAATGGAAATTATAATAACTGTCACATTTTTTAATATCACTTGATGACCTTTGCCAACTTTTTTGTCTTCTTTTTCTTTGAAGTTTCGAAAGAGCTAACACAAGCTAAATATTACGTTATTATTCCACAAACTTTCAATGTCTGTCATTATTGCTATCAAAGAAGCACATCAGAACGGATAAAGTCTAATTAGGTAAACGTACTATACATATATTTAAACGTGAAGTTTTACAATAGTTTCATTATAGGGGAAGTAAAATAATAAATTTTCCACCTCTATTTTTTAAGAATCTTGTAAATAAATTGTCACGTTGCTTATTCTATAAAACGTCATACCTAATGGTGGTATCATTTTGAATTTTTTCATTTTCTCAAGATAGCGGCTTGATTAAATTTTTCTTCTCTTTTGTTCCTACTTTCCTTTCAAAATTACCAAAGAGAAAATCGTTGTGTTCTTGCTTTTTTAAATAAAATGCAAATATGTTTAAAATTTATATCACAAGCGTAAAACAACTGTTTATAAATTAAATTTTTTAAGATTAGTTATAATTAACAAAAGTTATAATTTTATTATTGAAGTATATGAAAAAAATAGAAGATAAAAATAAACAGACTAGTTAATCTCTTATAATCACGACTGTCCTTTGTTTTACGTAACACTATTACGAAATTTGACTTATCACAATCAAGCCATCAGTACCTACTCGCGTGATGTCGAACATCATTTCCCAGGGGCCAGTAAAAAATCTGAAGCAAAGTCACGCGAACCCCGAAGTTACAACACACGATACTTCCTTTTATAATTTTCTACTAAATTTTTATTGTAGCGAATTTTTGTCGCGTCTTAATAAAATGTTGTTGGGTCGTCAAAATGTTTTGAATATCCGCTCAAAATCGACACACCTACTATTTTCTTAGTAGAAGACTTATTTTTAAAATTCTCTAATGTGCCTTATTACAAAGAAATGTCTGATTTGAAATGGTTTTTAAGTAATTTTAGCGATTTTTTTTAATAAATTATATTCCTATATTAAATTTCTTTGTTTCAAAATGAGAAATGGTAGTGAGATATGAAAACATCTGTTCGTTTAAAGTAAATATGAATTTTATGCATGAGCAGATATAAGAATGGAACACGTTGCTTTTTCATTTTAATTCGTTTTCCCTTTTTTTTCGACCTTTCATTATGTTGCTCCCACTCAAATTTTGATATGTCAAATTTGAAATTTTGATACAATATATCTAACATATGGCAACAGGTCACCGATATTTATATTCAAATTCTGTGAAATTCCTTAAAATTACTTAAACTCTTGAAATATTTGAATTCGCAATTTCGAAACCCAATTAAAACTTCTTAAACTTTTTTAAACCTTTTAAATTCGCTTCAATTCTCTTAAAGTTGTTTACAATTATTATTCAAAATATCTTGCAATCTTGTTAAGAGCAAAAAAATTTGTTAAAACCATTTTCTTCTTCTTCCTTGAATTTTATTAAATTTCATTGAATCTATCTTGAGGATTGAATTCGCCTTAATTTGCTTAAAGTTTATTTAGAATTCTCTTAGATTCTTTCGAATTATTCGAAATTTTTAATTTAAATTTGGTTGACATAGATTGAAGGTCAAGGTTAGTTTTTGCTTTAAGTTACATTTTTTAGTATCTCCGTTCTATTGGTTTAAGTTTGTTTCAATTTTGATCATCTGTTTCTCACCTATTTTATAAAAAAGAGCACCTTTTCATCTTTTTTAATGACAATTTTCAAAATAATTCATTCTGATTGAGAACATCATTGAATGATCTCTGCATACAAATACCTTCTCGTACAGAATATTGGGTTTTCTAAGTTTACTACAGATTGTAGGAAAGTTCTTCGTTATTCCTTGGAATAATGTCAGCTTGAGCGAATAAAGAAAGGTTGAAATATCGATGTCAATAGGGTAAAAAGGATCTTGAGCTTTGAAAAGGAGTTTCATCGATTTTGTTTATATTCTGAATTTTAGGTCGCAGCTTGTTGACACCGAATGAAAGAAGCCATCTTTTATTGTTTATTAGCAAGCCTTCACAAAAATAAAACTTTATTTAAGCCCTTAGAAAATTTATCAGAAATCTAATCACACATTATGCACATTGATACGGAGACTAATTTATTGAAATAAGAGAAATTTAAAAAACACCCCATGAACTATTTTATACAAATTTGTATACGAAAGCATGCAAGATTTCGTGTTGGGGATGTCAAGATGTGAAAATTTAGGGTCGTAATTCACCAAAAGGGATTTAATGTTTCATGGAGACGCATTTGTTTGCGGGTCCTTTATTTACCGTAGTAGAGAGAATCTCGGGCACTATTGAGTATCTTAAGCTGGGTGGATTTTGTCACCTTACTGGAAGCCAAAGTTTCAGGTCGAGTAAAATTTTCTGGAAAATACTTGTTTCTATTTTTCCAACAAGCCTCAAAACAAAATAGGGTTAAATTGAAGGAATAACTTTTTTCTTTTCTTCGCCAATGGCCGTGAAAACTCGGTGTAAAAAGAGGGATAACAATGCATGGTATTCTGTGGTCAACGAATTCTTTTGTTGGATTTTCGCTCGTCAGAATTTCAAAAGAAATAATTCTTAGTTTATCAAAAAAAAGTCTATTACGAATGCATTTATTGCCTGCAATGTGAATATATTATCATATTCTCCGAAATTTTTTTGAGGTGCAAAGTATAGTTTGGACTTTTATTAAAAAGTCACAAAAACTATCATAACATATGCACTACAATGAAATGCGCATTTCGTAATTTCGAGAATTTTCGGATGTTTCTAATGCATAATGTTGCTATTGTTTGGATGCCACAAAGTTTAAAGTTTACGAGGAACATTTGCGACGAGATAGTAAATCTCTAGGGTGCCTTACGAAATCCTATGTATATAGATATACAACGTGCTTATGGATAACTGTGGATATACATGTGCATTGTGCATGCATATTGTATAAGAACGATGTTTCACAAAATATAATCAGTGCGATCTGTTCGGGAATACAAAAGCTTCATAATAATCGATTTATGTCAATAGCTTGTCACCCGACCTTAAATCTCTCTTGAAACAAGCTTCTGCGATAGCTTAAATCCAACAATGATGTTTTTACTTGATCAGTTGATCCAGGCATGTGCATGCATGTGTATGTGTGTGTATGTGTGTGTTTATACGTGTTCTATAGCTTTTGAGTAAACTTTCTAATTAACTGCGGCTGGAGGTAGTTACAGTTCAAAACTATCAATTCAACACAGATGCTTCTGTACAGTTGAATTGATTGATGAAATTTGTAAAAACTCTTAATGGTTATTGACATAAAATCATGAATCGCATTTGATCGATAATTTTTTCTTTCATAAAAAAATACGAGAATGAATATTAGAGGTATAGTAAAGAAAATACGTGCTTTCAAATTACTTTCAGAATGCTAAACTTACGCCCTTTAACGATTTTTCAAATTTATGTGAACTTTAGCACTTCTATAATATATTTTAGAGCTTCCAGCTGAGAGAATTTTTAAAGTGATTATTTTCAAGCTCGTTAGTTTAAACCACTATGAGTCTATATATGTATATATATTAAATCTAAAAAAGTATTTATTAATCGTGTATTTATAACAACCTATAAAATTATCTTAGAAAATTAAATGAAAATACTCGACTTCTATTTTGGATAAAAATTTCACTTTTATAGTTTAATAAATATTTTTATAGGAACTGTTTTATGGTCAGACTGGAAATTTATATGGCAGTAAATAAGCAATTTATTATTTTCGGTTTTAATATCTGCTTTTCAGTACATGATCCTTATTTCCTTTAGAGGTATGACATTCTCTATTGTTCTCAGTTATTAATTTCGAACTGTATACACTACGTACTGTCGTAATCGTTAAAAAAATTTTACTTTCACAGACAAAATAGTATTGTACAGTGTACACACACAACTTATTAATTTCCCCGGCAAACTTCTCTTTATCTTTTCCCTGAAATTGCTATATTGACAGACCTAACGTGCAAAAGGAAAGACTTTAATAATATGTTAACGTGACACAACTGTTTGACAGAGATGGATTGCTAACGATATCTTTTGCAATTATTATATTTTTTTGTACTTTTTGTTTATTTGACAAGTTTAGTTTTTGCTATTTTTACGAAAATTGCTACTATGTAAGATATTATATACAATTTTATTAAACTTACTTTTCCATAAATGATGGGGTGAAATTAATCTACTGATATGGCAAGTGTATTTCAGATTAAAAGTGTATAATCAAAAAGCATTTGTAGCGTTCAATCAGATTAGAACATATGAAACTTTTTAAATCCGGAAACTTATATTATTAAACTTATTATATTAATACAATATATATATATATATTGATTGAAATTAGTAAGCCAATTGATAGGATTTACCACTAATGACCAAAAATCAATTTAGATTTCTTCATTTTGCTTGTGTGTATACGTACTACTACTACTTGAATCGAAGGGTAGGTCAACTCTAAAATATTCAGATATCATGATTACTTGGAGTTGCAGACACTAAAGGGGGACATGTTTACGAATTCGTGACATTGCATGATTCAGTGGAGTAAACAACCTCAATTTCCATTTTAAATAATCTGAAATGTCCTGTAATGTCCAAATAATAAATTCAAATTTAATCAAAACTTACTTATAAATCTCAACATTTTTAACTATACAGTCTGTATAAAATCCCCGCCTTTCACAATAGAGATTTTATACTATGTTGGCCTCTTTTAATCAAAAAGGGTTTTACTTTTTATAACGTGTTTCATTTCAGAAAAAAGTAATATTACCAAATCTATTATATTAGTTTATTATATTTTGGTTTTCTATACACTTTCTGAATGATCAATAATAGAAATAACCTATAAAAGTTTCTCCATGGAAGTAAAAAAAAAATAGTACAACTCAATTCGTAATTATGTGTAACTGAAGCGAAAAATAAAATGCGAAAATACTCTGGAAACTTTTGCTATAACGAGGAAATGCTTTTTATTGTCCTGTTCCCAATTCGGTCTCCCCTTTTTCCTGTCTTAAGGGCATGTGATATTTTACCAAAAGAGCAATTTAGTTTTCCTAACTTTGCGTTTACAATAATAAATACTTTTTGCTAAAACTCAGCTATTTATATCTCACTCTATACGAAACGGGGATAAATGGCTAAGTTTTAGCAAAAAATATTAATGTATAGTAAACTAGCCAAAATGAAAAATTCTATGTAAAAACTTGAGAAAAGTGAAATGTGGAGATGCCTGACTATTCTTGGTTTCTACTACTAGCCGCCCACAAGACTGACAGAAATTTCTTGGAGATCTGTATCAGAAATATTTATAGACGTCTCCGTCCGAAACTTTTATCTATAAAATATTTTACATTTTGCTCTTTTCCAGTTTGATTCAATTATTTCACTTCACTCCTTCCAGTTTCAAGAAAGGTTTGAAGAAATTTTTGATGGGATTATTGGAAAAAGAGATCAATTGTTTATAATTTGAATGTAACATGTTTCTAAAATATTACTTGAAATAATGAGATGTGTGAAACATAATAAACAAAAATATTTATTATTGACTAATTCAAATCTCTGGTATGACCGAAATTATTTTAATTAACCAAAAAATTTCTTCTGTTCCAGGTGAGTTTGATTTTTGACATATTCTACTTGAAGTAAAGTGAGTATACAAAATTTTTAAGCTGGATACAAAATACATAATAGAAAGTTTCTTTCACTAACGAGTGGATTTGAGTTGTAAATGAGTGTACCAATTATGTAGCTCTTCCAGCAATCGTCCATTGTGCAAAATATGTGGTCGTGACTTGGTTGAGTAACAACTATGAAATACTAATATAGAAACATGAAACTACACGTTCAGTTCTATATTATACGTCTTTCTGTCATTATTGATCTGGATAAAGTTTAATTCGAAAATGTCGCCGACACGCTTGCCTATCAATTTGGTCGTCATTTTGGCACTCGCCAAACATACAATAAACAACAAAAGTTGTTTGAGGCCATGCCCTTTTGTTAAAACATGCCAGCAAATTAAATGCCGCATTAAATTCTAAAGATGGTTACATGGCAAAATATTTCAAGCAATTTAACATAACAGGTTAGAATGGTTTTTAATCATTTTGATGCATTGGATGGGAAATATTCAAGTAATAATGTGTGGTTGAACAACTTTCGAAAGCGCTCTTAAGTCAAAGGGAAGTTAAATTTAATCACCTCAGAATTGCAAGAGCTATAAAACTATATGTAAGACAGTAATTTGATCAGAAGGTGTGATATCACCGAGCCCTCCTGGTACTTTTCATATTAACGAGTTTTACACTTTGTCTAGATATCATTTTCAAAGCAGGGTTATCCATTTATCGCTTTTACACTTTGATCAAAGCGTTCTTCGTACCTCTTAAGTTGAAACTCGTTTTTCTTATATCTGAAGCACCTATTCTCACTTGAGATTTTCATGAGCCTGAATTATGTAAGAATAATGTGGAACTTTTTGCATTTTTTTCAAGCTTTTATTAATTATTTCATAAATTTGTAGCTGGGAACTTTTGGAAAAAGTATTATCTTATCTAGATACCACACAGAAAAAAATCCATGGCTGACACAACTACAGAAATCGTAAAATATGGGAGAATATTTTACGATTTTTGTAGCTGTCACAGCTATATCAGTTTTCTCCGTGCAGGAAAAATTCTAGTTGAGGTATTGGTTTATGAGAAAAGTCTGTTAGCAAGCACATGAATGTCCAATGTCCATTGTTCGACGAGTGGATATTGATTTTTGTAAGTGGTTTCCCTCTGAATTTGAAAAGACTGGTTCTATCTGTTGTGGAATGATAAAAAAATGTTTCACGTCGAAAATTGATATTATGTTACTCAGTCATCATATAGGTCGTCACCTATATTCAACTTTTTTCATCTATTTCGAATTTATTCACCTATTTTGCAGGCTTGTCACCTTTTTTCAATTGGTATAATTAAATCTTATGAAAAATTATTAACAGTGGAATTATATGATAATTCCGGGTTATTTTTGGATTTGAAAAACTTTCCCGAATAGTCAAAATAGTTTTATTTAACATTTGCAATTTTAAATTCTTGGAAATTCCCAAAATCAATTAAATCAATCTTGTCAAATCCTCTAAATTTCTTGAAAATCGTTCAACTCTTCTGGATTTTTTTGATATCGCCTCAAATTTTTTAAAAACATATATAATCTCCTAAAAATCACTTACAATCTCTAAAAATCCTTTAGATTTTTTTTAATTCTTTAAAATCCCTATACAATGTCTTGAAGTCTTGTCAAAATCCTGAAACTATTTTGAATTCTTTAAAAATCCCATGAAATTCATAAAAATCACTTGACATCTTGCTTTCTTGAAAATCATTCAATTCTTCTGCATTCTTTTAAAATCCCTTATCTTAATATCTTAAAACTTTATGAAATCTTTTCAAGTTCATAAAAAATTCCTTGAAAATACTTTTAATCACTTGAAGTATCTTGAATTTCATGAAATCTTTTTAACGACATTTTTGTCGTTTATTTGGTCCTAAATATTTACATTTATAAAAATAATTATATTAAAAATTTAATTTTAATTTTAATAAAAATTTAGGGCCAGATAAATGTACTTTAATACTTTAACTTTAATTTAAGAAATTTTTTATTTGATGCCTTAATAAATTTAGAAGTAATGTTGCAAAGAAAAAAATACCAGTAAAGTAGGGATTGGATAAGTAATACATGACCCTTGAATTTTTTAAATTTTATTTTACTTTTTTTTATTATATATTTTGAGATCCGTTCAAATTCTTTAAAACCTTTATAAATAACTTTTAAATCGCTTGACCATCTTTAAAATCACTTAAAATATTTTGAATTCCTTTAAAGTATCTTTAAACCCCGTGAATTTCTATAAAATTATTAAAAATGAAATTTCCCTTGAAATTTCCTCAAATTACTTAATATATCTCTTAAAACCCCTTGAAATAATGAAATCCTTTACAATATTTTCCAAATCTCTGAAAATGCTTTAAGACCATTCAAAGTATCTCGAATCTTATTAAGTTCCTTTGAATTTAATCTTTAATTTAATGTTCGCGTCGTATATTTGTCGGTGATTCGGCACACAGAATCTTAATTAAATTTATTACATAAAGTCAAGATTTCATCCTTCTTTTCAAAAAATACGACCTAATTAAAAGAGAATTTCAATAGCAGATATTCACAAGCGTTATCTGTATATTTTGCTTTGCGCTATTTGAATGCAATGAGGGTATCGGATTTTTTAATCTTTTCAAACCTACCAATGTTAAACTAGAGTAGAAATAGAACAAAAACTCCAAAGAAGATTATAATAAGGCAACCTCCATATTCTTGGACAATATTTTCTTTGTGTCTTTAGAATTCAGTTCTTTTGCTACGACTATAAAGACGCGGTTAGTCAACGCTGACAAAACGTTTAACCCTAGAATCACCTCTTAGTAACAAAGGGAGAGTGGAAGTATCATTATAGTAAGTCAGGGGGATCCATCCACTAGGCGGTCTATCATTATTACTACGTGTAAAACCTCTTAAATGCGGTTTACGGCCCTATATGTTTCCATCATGAACAGATGTAATATGCCTTTTCTCTATAAACTACTCCTACATCTGTTTTGCGGTCTGATTGCATTCACTTGCATGAAAGGTTTTCAGTTCTATATGCAGAAAGGAGCTGTACTTACATTACGTAAACAGAGTAGCTCGGAGTTGCTTAATTCATACGCTCGGCAAAATTTACATTCTAATTAAATAATATTTTTACCTCTTTTTCTTTGAAATAATTTTACGGTTTCAAAAGCTTCAATTTGATATATAATTTGATATAAAGTTATTTTTAGGTTGGTACTTTGAACAGTTGTAAAGTTGGGATCAGAATTTCGACATTTATACATGATTCTGCTCTTTCCAGACTACACTGAACTGTAACGTTGATGAATGAAGAGAATGAACTTCCGAAAATTTTCAAGGAGAACTCAAATTCAGCTTCATAATTCACAGGAATTTTCCTCAAGGCAATAAATCTACTCATTTAACGAAATAACGTCTGAGAAGTAAAAAATCGATAACGTTCTTCTGTCGGGCTTGAAAAAAGAAAAAAAGGCGAGAACGAACCTTATGAAGTTTGATTGCACGTCTTTTTACTTAAATTTGAGTTAAAGGGAGCTTACATTTTTAGAAGTGCAATTTTATCATCATGCGACTTCGAGAATTTCTGGATCTTGATCTGAATTACCTGAATGCTTTATAGCTTCTCGTTGAAGTAGATTTACATCAGGTCAGGATAGTTTTCTGATTTTACGAGCACTCAAGATAATTTTGATAGAATCTTTTGGCTTTTAAATTAGATTTACTATTTCCGTTACAAGGAAAACTCATTGTTTTTCTTTCTCTGAAATTATTGGGGCAGAATATTTCACCAGGAGAAAATGAATTTTATTGGAAATTCTGCGGTTTTATTACGTTTGAAGGGTATATGATATTGACGTTGTGTCATTGTCTTTGATGATCTGATAAGAAAATTTGAATATCGATTTGTGTTCATTTTTCTTTATATATCTTATAGATTTTTCTTCTTTCTTTTTAATTCTAATAGAGGAATTTGAAATGAGTATAGACAAATTTCAGGAAGTTGAAGCATCCGACGTATGAATTGGTTAAAATTTTATTCCCAAGAATTCGATGTTCGGCATATTTGATTGATTGCGCGTTTGCCTTTAGCCCTTTAGTGGTTTCAAGCAATTATGCCGGCCAACCACGCAACACTAACGTTCACCCTAAGTACAGCACGCTATGAGGTCAGCGCTGTTTTTCACCAAAGTAACTCAAATTTACCTTGTCATTATGTACACTGTTTTAACATTTTTACAGATCCTCATATATTTTCCAGAATATGTGTAGTTAGTAGAAATAGAAGAAAGCAAACATAAACTGTTTGAATTTAATATAAATATGTTTCATATACTGAAAAAATATAGATAAGCTAGCCAAATTTTTTTATCTAGCACGATATTAAAAATTTTTAATTCTCATTTTAACCCACCATTAGCATCACTCTTTACTCCTTCAAAAAAAAAACGTATACTGAAAATTCGATGTAAATTGTAGAAGCTTCAAATATTTACATTTCTCATTTCAATCCGCTTCAGAAAATTGTCATTCCAAAGAGAGACGGTGCACGACATGAGGTGAATAATATCCGCGATTTTTATTATGAGAAGATGTTTCTGGGTTACATTAATATGAGTAATGCGTGAGGAGGTCGGGAAAAGTACCGGCAAATAAAGTTTTCCGAGCGTCCAGTCATTGCCTTATTACACGCTCTGCATTTTGTGGACGGTCGATCGATCAATTGGCGTAGGGGTGTAAAATAGTATATTGTCACATTCAAACTTCCACAGCTACGATTTAAATCATGTAACCAAAATACTGAAATGCTTTTTAGGGATTAATGTTCAGCCTTTTTAATTTTAATATTTTAAATATGTATTTAGGTCAGTTCCCTTCAGACCTGATTCCTTTAGCATAATTAAATATGCACAGAAAAAAGTTTTGTTTCATGAATGAGGGTCTGCTTTTAAAGCAATAAATGGACTTTAATTTAGTTTAAAGTTAAAAATTTGGCTTTGCTCAAGCTTATCAACGCCCCCTTTTACCTAAACCACGCCCAACATGTACTTTTTTAATTAACCACTCCTTATTTTATGTGAACCACGCCCCTTTTGAGTAAACCACGCTCCTTTTGACTAAACTACGCCCTTTTTCTTTTTCAATCGACCCTTTTATCAAGTCACACCCCTTTCATTATTTAACAACGACTCTATGGTTGTCAAATTTTACTACAGAATTTTGCCTTTGAAGAAAAACGTTAGTGTGCCGAAAATAAAATATTCAGGATAGATTTGAAGTCGTAAACATTTTTTTTTAATTAAAATTAAAGCTCAGTCTAAAGGATATCTTTGTCTTGACACCATTTGCTACATTTTCTCAGTGATGATATACATTACTGGTACTATAAAAAAATAATAAACTATCCTGGGGCACTAATAAAAGTCCATTGTTTACCATTCTTTTCTCGTCTGCTAAAGATATAAAACAGAATTCTTATTGCGTTTCAAGATTCGGGTAGCTTTATGTTGAGTACAAACGTGACGACCCTAAAGTAATTCTCATGAAGTAGCGATTTCGTTGTATGTCGCTTTTGGTGGACGACCCATTGTGCATTTTCACTATAAAGTGGTCGTGTAGTGCGATAAATGATAGATGAAATTGGGGAAAAATTACGCTCAGTTGCTACCCAATGGCCCGTCCCGAAAATCATCAATTATTTATTTTTCTGTCCTTTCTGTATACGCAGTATTCCCATAAAATAATAATATTTCATATTAAATGATAAATATATTATGTTACATTGAAAATATTATTATCATGTTATTTATTTCTCAAATATTTCAAATATTACGTCTATTTCAATAAGTTTATCAGATTTTATAGAAATTTACATTTAAAATCAGTCCAAGTTTAAAAAATGTTCATTATTTCAAAAGTTATTGATATTTTTATGAAAAATTGAGATTTGGAGGACAATTTTTTTGGCTTATTTTTATATATTTAATATGTTGCCTTCGAATAAAACAATTTTATCTTTCGTTTTTACTAAGCCATGAAAAGGTGCTTTAGAGATATGTATATTGTGTAGATGTAGATACAATGTGAAATCGATCTACATGGATAAAAAGCAATCAAAAACATATTACAGCTACTTCTCTACTTTCCGTGAAGTATTTATCGTTTTATCATCTGTACCGGGAATAGGTCACTTTCTAACCAGAAAACCTTTCGAGTTGTCCGCCTCCGATTTTCTTCAAAATATATGTTGTGGGACATCAATAACTAAGTTACACGTGTTTTTTTATCGGCGGGAAAACATTTCTAACGGATGAAAACAACCCTTCAAGTTCACCCACAAAAATAAGTTTTTTCAATTTTAATGTAAACCAATACCCTGAACATATTCGAAATTTAAAGCGTAAAGAAATGGAATTTATTTTTTTTAAATTGTTAAATTTACGATAAATTGGAAGAAAATAAGAATACTTTGCAAATTTTTACGAGAATTTTTACCTAAGGTATAAAAATAGTGAAAAGGAAAATGAATGAAATCGCGATAGTATCCAATAAAAATAGCCATCTCAGATTCTTTTCTAAATCAGATTTCTTGAATCGAAAAATTCAGAGCAAAATTCTTTCGAAATTTCATTTTTATCGGAATTTTCTGTTTCGTGCAATCCAAGGATTTACTCAGCTTGTTACTCTACCAACCTGGATCAGTAAGAAGTTACTAATGAAAGAGGGCGGATTCGTTTAGTAATTCACTTTAGAAAATATTTTTACTACCAATTAGTTAAAAATTACTAATTCATTTGGAAAGGGTAACGAAATTAATTAGTAAGGCTTACTAAATGAATTAGTAGTTTTTAACTAATTGATAGTAAAATTCCATATTGCACAAGACTATAAATTCGGTTGGTAAATTATTACTTAAAATCTTGTTAAAAGTTTATCGCGATCCTCTGGAGAAAATTAAGAATAGAGATAAAGGCGTGCTTCTTTTTTCCCTCAACTACGTTAATAACTCCCTAGATTCATGTACCGCTTTGGTCAATCGTAGTCTTTTGTTTTAAATTCAGGACAGAAGGCAAGACTAAAATGAGAAAGAGAATAAAATATTTTTTATTTTGTGAGTTTAGTATTCATAGTTTGTTTATGAATTCAGTGTAAAATATTATAAAGGAAGTATATATAACGTCAGTAAAGATAGGAACGTCAGATTTTAATGGGGTTTATAAAGTGGTCATGAGCATAAATTTCTAGCAAGTTTTGGCATGTCATTTGACAATATATTGATTTAAAACTACTGTGGTAATTTATTTTAGCGTAAAATTAGATAAAGCATATCCACCGGTAAATTATGGGGTCAAAACAAGATTTAATCTTAGTTTACTTAGAACGATGCTGGCTGCAATTTAATGACTTTGCTAACTCTCTCATTAAAAGCTTAAATCAGCGAATTTAATCGAAACCTCTTAAAGTCTTCTCCAATATTTTTTTAAGTGTATAAAAATCTTTCGTTTATATTACTTTCGAGCTATTTGAATGAAAGTTTTCTTTATTCAAATCCTTGTTAAAATATGCGGTCAGTGGATATCGAGATTGTGATATAGTAATAATGGGAAAATAAAGAAGTTTTTGTCTGAGAAAAAAAACAAGGCAGATTCACCACATTATTTTCTTGAAAAAGGGTAACAGGATCTTTGTTAATTGAAGTGTAAACAGAAATATATCTGTCAAGGATAATTTTATTAACAATCTATCATTTTCTTCGATAAATTCTTCTTAGGTTTCAATTTTTTGCGGAGTTACTGGCAGATGCAATTATATACCTTTGAACTCTCCTCCCATTTTCCCTAGGGTTTCTACCCTCGTTTTACACTCGCTCAGCTTTATGGCTCATCCTATCCTCAACTGAAACTATATTGACCTTTTTTTCCAAGCGCTTTATCACTTTCTCAAAAATCAATGTCTGGATCTTTATGAAGTAAATTGTACTGATTTTGTGAAAAGTTCATAGAGCATTGTGAATTACATGGTTCAGAGTTCCACTATTGATAATGGAATTCCCTGCACGTCCATGGTATTTTTTTACGCATCGTAGAACTTTCTGTCTTGACATTTTTCTTCCACATAAAATGCTGGGAGCCACTTTCAATAGAAATAGAATATTCGTATGCGTAGATCTTGCAGAACAATGATTTTTCAGAATTATTTTAAATATTTATTAGGTAGTATATTAAATAACTTTATATATCTTTGGTAAAAATTGTTGTTTAAAAATTCAATAGTTGTATAAAGTTTATGCTGAGAGAGGAATAAAGTTCATTAACTATTTCATATCATGAATTGAAGTTACTTCGAAAGTTCTACAGCCAGCAAATGCCACGAATTCTCTAATAAACGAAGTTGCTGCCGAGTATTCTAATATCAAGGAAGTAATTATATCCAAAATAGCTTATTACAAACGACAGTCATTGATGAAGTTTATTGAAAATTACATTACGGAAGGAAATATTCTATATTATAATAATTCCGATATTTCTAAAAATATTTTGCACAAATCTCCCATCAAATATTAGTTCATCTTGTATTTCCTTCTTTAGCTTTTGACTCAGAACAAGAATGTACGTATTTACGAAATGAATTTCTTCCCGCTTTCTGTTCCCCTTTTATTTTTCTTCCATCTTGTTTTGGAACAAACAGAAATATTCGGGGGAGAAACACAACTCGATATTCTGTCTAAGATGGAAATATTGATTTCTGCTTTGTAAAATTAAATTGAGGATAATTAGATTTACTTCTCAGCTGCCGCTTGAAGAAATACACTTTTATCTGTCTCCGTCTATAGCGAAAATCATCTAGTTCTGTAGCAGCTGACAGAAAGAAAGTTTAAGAAGCGGGAACTCGACCGAAACTTAAAGCAGCATATTGCTATGCTACTGCCTGAAGCTACTCGTTTCCTTTTGAAACATATTGAAAGTTCCCATTTATAGCCGATACAAAACACCAAATACACTCTCCAACAAATATACGAAGGTATTATTTCCTGAACATTCAGAACCGTATTTCTTTGAATATCTATGCATAGAGGAAATTAAACATTCATTAACTGCACTTTACTAAATTATAAAGTGTAATTGCAGAGTAGCTACGAGCTCAGAGTCGTGATTGATGTTTGCACTAGTTGATACAGTGAATAACCTGCTTAAATACCTGCAAATACTTGCTAATGCACTTTCATTCTTACTCTCTTAAAATCCTTTACTTCTTTTGATTATTTGATTCCCTTTAATGAAATTTACTGAGGATATAGCACTTATAAAAAATTCTCAAAAGTTTTGATAGCAAGTTTTAGAGCTGAAGGAGCACGATTCCTTTCACGTTTTATTGATCAAACATCAATTTCTTAAGAAAAGTGAAAAGTTTTAGAGCAATTGAGTTTCGAGTCTTTGAACACTGCAGTTTGCAACCGAGGTTGTCTTTTCTTGAAAAGAATTTAGTTTTGCCAAGTGAATTTTTTTTCCCACTTTTCCTGCATTTAATCATTATCAACATTAAATATTCTGTACTAAAATGCTTATTAATAGTAATAAAGTCTTCCTGACTCGGAATTATTGAGTTTATATATTAAAAATACCATTCAAAAATGAATACTTTTATTTATAAACGTATTCTTCGAGCATATCAGGGTTTTCTTCCATTATTCATTGTCGCTTTTTATATCGCTTTTATTTTCATCCTCTTTAAAGCTGGTGAAAAAACATGTGCTGCACTTTATCGTGTAAATATTTCGCCAAGTTCGATTCATCACATCATCTGGGAAGAATTTTAAAATTAATGAGTCCTAAATATATATCTTATAACCTTGAAATGACTCTTATCTCCTGTTTAAAATATATAAAGTGAAAAAAAAAGAAACCAATTTCTTCATCATCTTTTTTTGCCTGCATTATTTTATTTTTAAACTCTGATTATGCATACTATATTTACAAATTTAGTTTCAATGACGTTATATTCATAATTCAGATAAGGCTTTCAAGCTGTATTTTACAACCGATTTTCGAGGAGTAAGAAAACTACATATGAATTCGAAATTGTCATTGTGAGAAATCTCATTTAAAAGACCAAACATAGTTGGACAGTGAGCACTGAGCACTCCTATATTCTCGAAAATTTCGAACTTGTCATTCCATGTGGTCAGTTCCATTAGACGATTCGAGAGAAAGACTATACTTTATAAAGATCAATACGCAATTCGGGAAATTTAACATAAAGCTCCATCCACCATTGCTCGAAATCCGATTATAAAATAGTGGATTAAACACGTATTAGTGAAATATTCTCAACTATCAAAATTTACGATCCCATATTCTGTTTCTGAAGGGCGATTGTTCAAATTATTATTCTATTATATAATTGATAATATATGGAGGATCAACATGGATTATGGATAAATATTTAAAACATTTTTTTATTTGAGTGATAAATAGAAAAAGAAATAAAATAATTATTGCTATATACATTTTCCGATCAATGCAATTCTTTGATTACCAAAATGTTTCGATATAGAATTTATATTTCACACAATTCGCACAGAAGAAAAGAGCGATAAGGTTTCTTTGCCTTTAAATGTATATATTCTTGTCGATAATATATTTTTGTAGATCCTATTCTCCCGTTGCCATTAGGAATATTACGGAGTGCCATATTTGAGATCGAGTTTCTCTAAAGATCATGTATACTCGGTCCTCAATTCCTTGTATCATATATTCAAACCACACAGGAGCAAAGCGTCGCGTCGAAGTGGCGTGAAAGGGAAATACCTACAATGGTTGAACATAATGGAATGAGGTCGTAGAAGGAACTAACATCAGAACAGAAGCACCAAAATATAAAATGCATTTACATCGTTTACAATAATGAGAAAAATTTTTTAAAACATGAGAAAATTTTCTCTTCTTCCTAGTTCTTCTTCTTCACTCTATATAAATGAAAGAGGCGGTTATTGCATCTGGGTGGGTCAACCTGAAATTGCATGTCATGCTAGAATATATCTCGAAAATATCGAAGACATTGTTGTCGAAAACCTGAATGAATTTTTGAGAAATAGCGCGAATTGTGTGAATGTGTCGTATTTGAAAATTATCTGCAGAATATTTTCGATGTCAAAACAATTGCTGTTAAGAAGGTTATATTGAGGCAGAGAATACGAATTCTTCGAAATTTATTAAAATATTAAAAGATTGCATGGTATTTCAAGGGATTTCATGGAATTTATTATCATTTTCAGAAATTTTAAGGAATTTTAGCAGTTATTGGGGTTTGTAGAATCTAGAGAAATTTAGAGGGATTTGGCACGAATTTCAGGAATTTAAAAGTATTTAACAAGATTTCATGGAATTTTAAGTAATTTTAGAAACTTTTTACGTAATTTCATTGACTTTTTTAACCAGATTTAGTGAGGTTTTTTTTCGATTTACGCCATTACTTACAACTCCATTGTAAATTTCTTACGAGTCTTAAAATTTGCAGCATTTTAACAATTAAACTACTATACCTATATTTTAAAAAGTAGAACAGCAGCCCAGTGATTTCACGAAATTTGAAGGAAGTTAATGTGATTTTAAGTAATTTTAGGAACTTTTGAGAGATTTCAAGGATTTTAAGAAATTTCATTGGATTTTCATGTAATATAAGGTATTTAATGAGATATTATAGAATTTTAAATAATGTTAAGGGATTTAAAAGGAGTTTTCAAATTTTATTCGTATTTGCGGGATTTTAAGTAACTTTAAGAGATTTTACGAAAATTGCATTTTCAGGATTTTAAAGTATTTAATATGGTTTTATAGAATTTTATTCTATTACAAGTTTTTATATTTCAAAAATTTTTTATTTAGAATTATTTTGCGTGCGTCTCTAATATATCCCTTAAAACATTTTAAAACCCTTTGATGTGAAGTGGTTTAGAGTGCCGTGAATCATTTTTAGCAAAGGGAATGCAAAAACGAGAAATTCGTTTAAATTTTAAATTCATAGTTGCTGGTTTTCTTGAGAAGCACAAACCTGGGAATTTATGAAAAGTAAAAGCCAACTATTAATTCGATTTAATCTGAAGATTTCTTCTTATTAACACAATAAAATCAAGTGAAACAACATTTTGCATAATTCCACAAAGAGGTTGAATGAAAGCATGACATTCTCTTTGCATCTCAATTTTAATTATTGTATTAACTATTTAGGAGTAATGAGTGCATGATAAAATCTCTACTCGAGCTAGTGAAATCAGGTTTTGATAATCAAAGCAGAATTTTTCTGCTACAATATGATCCATCATAATAATGTCATGACACTATTGTATATATATATATATATATATATATATATATCATACTTAAAATGGATTTAGGATTTATGATTATGAGAGTAGCTTACTTTAAGATTCATTCTCAGCTTAATTTTATACTTTACTGTAGGTTTAATAACAAGATGCCTTTGTATTTCGTGGAATATTCAGATTTAAAACATTTGAAAGTAAAGTCTTTTAAAATTGAAGAACATATTTTCGAATTTCAACAGAAACTTAAGTTTATTTATTTATTTTTAAAATTTATGTAAGTCTCTTAATTCAAATGGGGAAATTATTTTTAATTACATTCATCGAATTTCGTCGAGCCTGGCCGCGATCTTCTAATTAAGGTACCTGTGAACTTTCGTTATTCCAAAATCATGATAACAATTAATCTCGATCTATCACTTCCAATCTAATGGTCAATGTAAACAGAGTTTTAATCTCTCTCCTATATCACACTATTCTACCATGAACTTTACCGCCAACTTGTCAGTATTATAACTTTTAACTAAATTATTGGCAAGTTTTCCGCATGCAAAAGTTAGTTAAGGAAGTTGCACAGTGTAGAGACAGGGTCTCTAATTTAGTTGACGTGACAGTCTTCACCTCCTTAAATTCAAAAGTTAAAAATGTAGTTTAATTTTGAAAAGAATTTGTTCCTTTTATGAAACGTATTTCGTTCTCAAAGAAAATGAAGGTTCATTCAGAGGCAAATGGAGGAATTGAGACTTGGGCAATGTGCTCTAATTTTCCCAGATAAGTCTCTGCTTTTCGAGTTGATATTAAAGTCAAAATAAAATACATATTTTCAGTACAAACTTAATCCCTTCTCTCTATTTGCACAAACTTCATTTTGAAAGTTCTAGGTTTTCTAATTGTGAACGTTTTAATATAGAAACACTTAAGACTTTAGATACAAAGTGTAAAAAATTATAAACTCGCACTCATACGAAAGTTTTTATATGGGGATATTTCATATTTTCATCAATTTGTCATTTTTTTCCATAATTCCTATTTCGAATTGAAAAATTGTAAAATTTTGTAATCATATAAATTTGGAATCAGATAAACGTACTACAAATTTTCAACTCGATATAGAAATAAATGTTAAAATGACATTGCAGAGGAAAAAATGTCAGATAAGGAATTGATATAT